>CAMOHE010012471.1:0-41722 GCA_946598075.1 Artocarpus hirsutus
TTATATCTATATCATATATTAATATTAATTTATAATAATAGTATGAAATTATTTTATTTTATTATTATAGTATTTATATATATTATATTCTAATATTAATTAATAATAATATATATTATATTTAGATATCATATATGTAATATATTATATATTATTAATATTGTTAATGTTATTATTAACATTATTATCAAATTATTATTTTATATTGATAGAATTTTTATATTTATATTGCATAGAAATATTAATTTATAAAAATATTATAATAATAATAGTTTAATAATAATATAATTATTATCATCATCATCATGAAAAAAAAAAGTGAGATTTTTATAATTTTGAGATTCCCAAGAATATGAATATCACCTGTTGGATGGGCTTCATATTACCCCAAAATGAGGTAATCTGAATCCCATAGGAATGACTTTCCTAGGAATCCAAAACTCAGATTACTGCATGCCAAACATGGGAATCTTACAGATTCTCATTCCCACCTCAAGATTACTGCATACCAAATGCCCCATAAACACCCTATTTTAGTTTCACTTTATGGCTTTTCATTCTCCTTCAATCTCTCTATCCACCCACTGCTAACCTCATGCAGAAACTGACTTTTCAAACCGCTAAACTTAGCAAACTTCTTAGACTTTTGAAAATATTATCTTAAACTTGGTTCTCAAATAGATGACATTTTTTTTAAATCATTCTAAGCAAACAATCTGTAAGATATTAATTCAAAAATAAAATTTAAATTATACAATCTGACCAATTGTGCATGATCTATGGGAAGTCAAGGAGCTACCCAACCAAACATCACTCAAGGTCCTAACTAAAATTTCTCCTATTTAGTTCGAGGTTGGTTCTCCTCTAATTTGGCCGTAGATTTATACAATACATCTTGAAAACCTTACGCACATTAGCATCTCTTGATTACATGTAAGACGATACACACACACATATATATATATATATATGTTCAAATCACATCATATCAACTAAGCTAAAATGTAGACATAAGATCAACATAGTATACATACATATCATTTCATCACAAACATGCCATCCAATTTACAAAATTTGGAAAAGAGATGAGCATGTTCAAGAATTGTTTTAATACTTTTGATTCGTGCCACGGTATGACGTCTCTACTTAACTGGAGTCCGTTCAATTGTTCGTTATGAGCCTACCTCACCTATTATGGTCTAAGAGCTTGTCTTGGTTAACAGTACTCTAACATTTGGAGTGGAAACATAGACTATCTTATGTTAACCATCTAAACAAGTCTAACCCATATTTGACTTCATTATGAGATTTAATCTGATTGACTTTGTACTAGATTATATGATCTAGTGACTTACATTTATTGTGTAGTAGGTGTTGTGAATCAATTTCTAACTTAATTATTCTTGTTCAAGTAGGTAATTCTTTCTGAATTTAGCCACCAAAATGAATCCTCTAATTACATTGATTGCCTTAATTAATTTAACATTAATTGCTTTTTCTTTTTTTCCTGAATGTCTTAATTACTTGCTTACCCTTAAGGCCTTAATGCTTAACTTAAATTCCATTAGTTAATTAGTGAATTATGATCCTTCATTAATTATCAATTTTTGATGAAGTAATTATTTTTCCTTGTTTAATCATTAAGAGATTGTGCTTAATTTTTTAATCATTAATTTTACTTGATTAATTATAAAATAATTTGCGTATTTTCCTGATTAAGTTTAATATTTAAGTTCACTTAATTAATTTAATTAATTTATTAATTAATTATTTTTGTATTATTTTCCACTTAATTAATTAAAGGGCAACGCACAAGAACGCCCCTCTAAGGGAGCACCATTTCAACACTGCCCTCATAAAAAGCTTTTTTTAAAACTGTCTTTTTAATTAAAAAGGCAATTTGTTAACAGTTTAAGTTACCTTTCCTTCTTTAATTAGAAAAAGATTTATTAAAAATCTAAATTAACTTTCTTTCTCCCTCCCTCATATGGTAGGTTACTCCAATTACCAACGATCGCCGCCGGAGTGAAACCTACCAAGTGCTTGGGTGAAAGCTGCTACATCTCACTTCAACAGATGCCAGTGCAGAACCCTTAGGTTTTACGGCAAAATCTACCAGGTTTTGGGACAAACCCTGGTGAAACCTACCTGATTATCTTATATCTTCTTTAAAATAGGAAATATCAATCACCTCCAACAACCAGCATAAGGTGCTGGAATTGAACCTCGTAGATGCTAGAGTGGAATCCACTAGATCATCTTAGATTTTCTTTAAAACAAAAAAATACCAAGCACCACTGGTGCCGTTGGGGTGCTGGAGTGGAACCTAGTAAATGCCAAAGTAGAATCTGCTAGATTATCTTATATTTTCTTTAAAAAAAAGAATACAAACCACCTTCAGTTGCTGTTGTAACGTGCCAAGTGAAACCTGATAGATACAAAATGGAATCTAACCGATTATATTTTATTTTCTTTAAAACATAGATATACCAAGAGCCACTAGTCGCCACCGAGGGTGCTAAAA
Source organism: Artocarpus hirsutus (assembly GCA_946598075.1). NCBI lineage: Eukaryota > Viridiplantae > Streptophyta > Magnoliopsida > Rosales > Moraceae > Artocarpus > Artocarpus hirsutus. The sequence goes on from CAMOHE010012471.1 coordinate 2,525, forward strand.
TGGAACCTAGTAGATGGCAAAGCAGAATCCACCAAATTATCTTATATTTCATTTTAAAAAAAATACCAACTCCTCTAGTCGCCGCTGGAGTAGAATCTGATAGATCCTGAGTGAAATCCACCAAATTGACTTTTTTAAACAAAAATAAAAAATAAAAACAAGCACCTCTAGTAGTCGTCGAGGGCATAAAAGTGAAACCTGGTAGATGCTGGAGCAGAATCTACCAAATTGTCTTGTACTTTATCAAAAACAAATAAATATCAAGCTCATCTAGTTGTCATCGAGGGGCACTAGAGTGGAATATGATACATGTTGAAGTGGAACTACCAAATTATCTTATTTTTTATTTTCAGTTAAAAAAAATTCCAAACATCTCCTATCGTCAAAACATGATGGCAGAGTGGAATCTATTGATTACTTTATATTTTATTTCAAATAAAAAAACTAGCCACCTACGATCGCTGGCGTAGATTGCTGAACTAGAATCTATTAGGATTAGTGCTTTTAAAGCATGTTGTTTTATCCCAATTGGTCATTATGAGAAATAAAGTATTGCATTATTTATAAATAATATTTTTGTTGTTCTCCATAATATATATGTATGCAAAGATCATAAAGGTTCCAATACCTAAAAAAGTCTATAATCATGTGTATGAAGTGTTTATAATACAGAGGATATGATTATGTATATTTAGTATAAACATTGGTTTACAATCAGTAAATAAAATTAGACACTTTATCTTGCTTAAGATTGTGATATTATCTATTCCCAATTTAGTAGAATAATCTTATCCGGATTTAGTAATGGTGATTACTAGATAGAGACATCAGTGTGTTTGAAACACATTAAATCTGCACCAAGATAGGTTTAATTTCTTACGTAATTCCATAATGAGAAATTAAAATTCTATAATTTTGATCATTTTATGCATCTTGCCTTAATCTTGAGGTGATTAATGGACTCATATCTATTTACTATGTCTTTTGATTGCAAATAAGTGATATATGTAACATCCATAATCTATACCTTAGTATATTGGAAGCATACTAATATAGATAGGTGGGAACATTACTCATATATATGGAATTCACAACTCCCACAAGATAGGATGCTATGACAATTTTCCCATGAGTATTAATTAGAGAACTTGGATGCAAAAATCTTGCTATTTGATAATGGATATCAAACATTATCCAAAATCCTTGTTTATGATTTGTTCATAAAAATGTCATCTATAGGGAATTAACGGAACTTATAGACAAAAAAAATTAATTAGTGAGATTATACGAAAAACTATGAACCTAGCTCTGATTATGAATATTATACTATAGAGTATTATCACATGGCAAATGATTACATAAATGGACAACCTTGTTGATGACATTTCATATTTAAGATTTATATAGTTTTGTATATAATTTAAAAGTGCAACCTTGGTTTCTGATGGCAGGGCAAACCAGAGTTAATAATTATCATTAATTTAATCATGAGATAATTAAATAATAAGTAATTATTGTAGCTTAAATTATATATGTCCATTAGGTCCCCTTATTAGCTCCACAACATTCTTTCAAATGGATCAATAAAAATTTTCTTGAATTAATTTTGTCAACATGGGTAAAATTATAATTTCACACAGCAGTCTACCGAGACTGTGTGTGATGGCACACACTTGGACTCTAAAAGTTTAAGTGGCGCCACATCCATGGTTTTAAATTTAAAATAGATCAAGTGATTTTCAAGTAATCTATTTGTTATCCTATAGTAGAAAAATATCTTTTTTAAAAGTTAAAATAGATTCTGTAGATAATTATTTAAATTATGAGATAATTTAAATAATTGAGAAAATCATTAAAGATATTTATTTTTAAAGTTAAAATAAATAATATCGCAATTTGGACCAAAATCGGATCTTGGACAGATTCTAGATGGATACAAGATCACACAGTTAGAGGTGGTTATGACACGTCACTCTCATATTAGAAGGATGAAGTCACGCCCAACTATCCTATGGTAGGCGTGATTCTCTGCAGAACCTTGGGAAGATTTTACTTCAACTAACTCCTACTAATATACCTATAAATCGACTTTAGAGGTATTATTTTCGGTAGACTTTTCTTTGGCTTCCATCTAGTGTTTCTTTAACTCTCTCTTTTAGAGTTTAGAGAATCTTTGTCGTGAATAAAATTTGGAAGGAGATTTTGTAGAGATAATATAAGAGATCTCGCCAATGCCCACACACACCAGTTGATCTAAAAAGAGGAGAATATCAAGGAAAATCTAAAGGTTTTAGAATGCTTGATCATCCAGTGCTAGTGCTAAACCCGTAAGCTTGTATCTATTCAATTATTTGTATGTAGCATCATGAAAAGAATCCTGAAAGGTTAAGAAAAATTTTTAAACTCTATTCCATTGCATTTTTCATGTTTTTAGGTCCACAACCCAACAACTGGTATCAGAGCAAACTCATGATTATGTTACGTACAATAATTGACCCTTTCGATCTCCTTCTTTATATACATGGATGTATATGGTTCATTTCTATGATAATTATATTTAGAGAGATGGCACTCTAGGTTCTATATGTGATTATGAAATATGCATAGGATGTAGTATTTCTATTGTTATTAATTTATATGTTTATGTTAATTATTATTTATATCAAATTGTTGATATTTATTTTAATTGTGTCAACTATGGTTCCTTTAATGATTTAGTTGTATTTTTTCTATTAGGGGTAATTTGCTAAAGGGGCATTTTATCATCACCGTAACTTCCTTACTAGTTGTTTACTACTTTCATAGAAATTCTTGTAAGCTAGAAACGGTATAGGATTTTTCCATAATCCAATTTAAATCTCCACGATTTTATTTAGATAATTAGAAGCTTTTTTCAAATTTGGAAAATATTAGCAATTATTTGAAAATACTAAAAATTGACCTTGCATCAATTTAAATTTTCAAATTCAACAAATTTTAAACTCTTTAAAATTTCAAGCATGCGATTTAGCAGAAATAATCCGACCATCATGCATCATGGCAAAGGTGGAGGCTGTCGTAGCAATGTGGCCATGGCTTGGAGCTGGGAGACGCCCTCCATGTGCTAGGTCCAAGCGGGCTACTGCATTCTAGGCTTGGCCTAGTGCCCCCGATGGCTACAGCTCTGTGCGCCCATAGCACTCGCTGCTTGCAATGTTGGCTTAGCTCCTAGTTCTCCTACCTCCCTCAAGCTTCCATAGGACCCACCTTACGGGGCCCCCAAACTTATGGCTCTTATTGGTAGACCAACCTTGTGCCGCCCACACATCCGTATGGTCCCCTCTGGGGCCCTCTAGCCCTTCAAGGTTTTCTTCGCGGCCCTCGGGTTCGAACCTCAAACCTCCCTTAAAACGTTTTTATTTCCTTTTCGAGTACCAATTGAGCTACAGCTCAATTGGTACTCGAGAAGGAAATAAGAACCTCTTAGGAAGGTTTGAGGTTTGAACCCGAGGGACGTGAAAGAAAACCCTGAGGGGCTAGAGGGCCCTAGAGGGGACAGTACAGATGCGTGGGCGGCATGGGATGGTCTATCAATAAGAGCCATAAGTCTGAAGGCCCCGCAAGGTGGGTCCTATGAAGGCTTGAGGGAGTACGCCTAGGCCAGACACCACACATAGCCTCCACATACCTCTCAAAAGCACTCACAATTAGTGTCTTCATGAATGGATCAGCTAGGTTGTCCTCAGACGTGATTTTGCATATAGCAACTTGCTTGCCTTCAACAAAGTCTTTTATCATATGATTTTTTCGATGAATATGTTTACTCTTCTTATAAAATCTTAGTTCATTTGCATTAACTATCACTGTAATGTTATCACAATACAATGATACCATCTTATCCATACTAGAAACTACCTCAAGATCCCTAAGAACTTACGAAGCCATACTGCTTCTTTCAAAGCATCACTAGCTACCACATACTTGCCTTCCATTGTTGAATCTAAAATGCAATCTTGCTTGACACTTCTCCAAACAATAGCACTGTTGCCTAGATTAAACACAAAATCTGATGTTAATCTTCTCGAATCTAGATAGAACTAAAGATCCAACTCAGTGTATCTTAGAAGAGTTAGATCCTCACCCGAATACACAAGCATAAACCATCGAGTCCTTCTCTTGTACTTGAAAATATGCTTGACTGTAACCTAGTGGTTCTATCCTAGATTCGACTAAAATCGACTTACTATTTTGACCGCATAACAAATGTCTGGTTATGTGCAAAGCATAGCATACATCAGACTACCCACTGCCGAAGCATAAGGCACCTTCTTCATGTATTATCTTTTTTCTTTAGACTTTGGTGAGTCCTTCTTAGAAAGATCAATTTTAGACGTAAATGGTTGTCCACCTTGCTTGGAATTTTGCATTACAAACCTCTTGAGAATTTTATTTATGTAAGCCACTTGAGATAAAAGCTATCATTCTATTTTTCCTATCTTGAAATATTTGGACACCGAGAACATAATTAGCTTCACCCAAGTCTTTTATGTCAAACTGCTTGGTCAACCATAATTTAACCGACGATAACACCCCAATGTCATTACCCATCAACAGAATGTCATCTACATAGAGCAGTAGAAAAACCATCTTGATTGCATAACTATAATTTATTGTGCCTAGCTAAAAGAAAATCTTGATTACAATTAGAGAATTGATTCGTTTGAACTAACACGGATAAGGAATTATGTAAAATAGGATATTAGTGTTGTGACTCTCTCTTGCCTCTCTCTTATTTGTGGACTAGGGTTTTACATTCATTATTTATGGGTAGGACTCGCATTGCTGTTTGACAAGCCATCGACTCCTATAGATGGAAATTTGTCCTCCATGATGAAGGTTTTGGTCGTCAGTTCAGCCTTGTGGTTGGATAGTCCAAATTGAGGGTGAAATAGAGAAGAGAAATCGTTAGGGTTTCAGCTACCTATGCAAGGCGCGTCAATAATCTGATGGCTCTATCCTTAGGGTTTTCTTTTTCTCTTTGGGGAATTAAGTACTTGGGGTGGGAGGCATGTGTGGACAGGTGCTCAACATCGGAGTTGGTGTCACAACTATGTTCATTGATGAGGTGTGCGTAGGGCCTTGGGTGGGGGTCTTATTCTCCAAGGTACGGCGCATGTCTGGGGTGGTAATTGGTAAAAGCTGAGCGGCAGTCTCATGTTTTAAAGTAGCAGTGTTACTTTATGGTGTTTCCATCTCTATGCAGCCTTATGTTTTCTAGTCTCTTTGCTCGCAATTGTCAAATTGGTTTTAGTAGCTCAAACATATTGAGGCTTTGCTTTTGTTTCGAGGTAAATTGTTTATTTAAGTTGTTTTTTGTTCTGTTTTTATTTTCTATGTGCAATAACAGAATAATATCCCCACTATCTAGATTTTGGTTGAGTCTGACTCACTAGATTTGATTCTTTGAGATGTTGTGGGTGATGTTGTGCTACATATTTCTTGGTCGCGGTCGATCGGAGTTTTCTATCAATTATAGAGGAATTGTTCTATATAGTTGATTATGGATGCACCTTTTAAACTTCTCAAAGAATTTGATGTACCTTCTCGACTTAGGTTTTTGTAAAATAAAGGCACTGTTATTTTTTCCTTGTAAGTTGTTTTCTTTTATGTTTTTATTTTCTTTTTTGTAATAACAAAAGTGATCTTTCTGCTCTCTAGATTTTGATTGTGAGTGTGATTCACTAGATTTAGTTCTTTGAGACGTAGTGGGCGACCGTTGTGCTACATGTCTTTTAGTCTCGATCGATTGGAAATTTCTATCAAGCATGGAGGAGTTGATGAAGGACTTTTCGGCTTCTCGTTGTGAGAACTTGATACGTATTTTATCCCATTATGTATTCAATGATAATCTATTGTTGAAACCGATATGTGGTTGGAGTCTATTTTTCTTATATTACAAGATCAATATTCGAATCCATCTTAGTCTATATACTTGATTTGGAATTTAATTACCTTAAAAAAATAAGAAATTATGGTTTAGGAAACAAGCACATGTGAGTTTGGTACAACTACACCTCTCAACAGGCAGCCACATCAACCAAATTCTGTGCGGACTTAATTCTTCTTCTTTTTCTTCTTTTTTCTTTATAAGTTATATGGGGACTAGATACATTATCTTCTTTCTCTGGCTAATTTTTAGTGAAACAGATAAAGTAGAAGACAGCCCCTTTCGCAAAAAATAAAAGATGAACATAAAATAAAAAATTTTTGCCTTCTGAGATTTTGATATCACAGGCCCATCTGTTGTTTAACTTCTTGGAATTGACCCTCTCCTCGGATTCCTATTGTTTTGTCCCACATTTGATTTAGAAGATTATATATATATATATATATATATATATATATATAATACGTGTTAGATCTATGTTTTTGAATGGAACATTGTAGGACTTCATCATGGCCGTTGATGAATGTTGGTTTGAACTTGTCAAACCTTAAAACTGACCACTTGATTATAAGCTTGTTATCTCGCTTCCATGACAGTTTGCACCGAATCATAAGTTGATTTCTTGTAGCGCCCTTGAAAGCTAGCAAAGAGCTCTTACTTCTCACATGGTTTTGGCCCTCACTTTCTCATACATCACTTTTTATTTTCTCTCCACGTTTATGACTTGTTGTCCTAGACATCATTCCAACATGACAGGTGGGGTCCCATATACCCAACTGGGATTCAAGCTTTTTGTTTCAGCTCTCCTTAAAAATTTGGCAGCTTTTAGTTATAACTAAAACCCACCATCTCCTTCGACACTAATTGATGAAACCACTTGCCAGAAAAAAAGGCAGAGATATTGGAAAAGGGAAAAAATTTGGAAAAAAGTTATTTGACCTTCCAAGAAACTCAGAAGTAGGAACTTATGCATTAGTGCCATCAAGAATAAACAAAACTGTCCAATCTAAGATGCCTAATGCAATTTCTTGTAGAGTTAAATTTGGAAAATTGTTACTTTTTTTTTTTTTTTTTTTTGAGTTTCCAAATTAATAACAACTAGTCTTTAAAATTTTTAGACCTTGACATGACTCAAACGGCCATAGAATATTTTGAGGCCAAGATTTTGTGCAACACATGAAGAGGTATAGAGGCGTATATTGAACGCAGACAAAATTCACTTGGTTCCAACTTCCGCATGGATGGACGTAATCTATAGAGCCATTGTCGACCTTCTCTCTTTATCTCTCTCTTAAACAGACCCACAAACACAAGAACAGAGGTGTGGAGCCCATGCAGACCGATCCATTCCCAGCGGCGCCCTACTGTTGTGCCCATCAACTTATGGGAAATTTCATGCGTGTTGGCTTCTGCCTTAAATTTTTTTTTAGGGTCGGCATCAACCTGACAACTTGATTGGTGGGTTTCGTACCCCATCTTGAAAAATTGCATGTGATTTGGTTTTATATTTCAACGTAAATCAGAGTGATAACGGTGAATGCAAATGCGCGTAGAATATGATTTGACTTGAATATTAGATAAATATAACTATTAAACGCCACCCCCTAAATGCTGGAATAGCTCAGTTGGCTAGAGCGTGTGGCTGTTAACCACAAGGTCGGAGGTTCAAGCCCTCCTTCTAGCGATTTTTCCCAATTTGGGCTAAATCTAGTTCACGTGGATCTGAGTTGCAACGTAACACGTGTCTTCGACCTGCGTACCAAAAGCCCATATTCTGTGAGCATTTTTCAGACTAGACTGCCTGGAAGCCCATATCAAAAGTGGAAAACGGTAATGCAAAATTTGAAGGAAGTGCCTTCAATTGCACCACGGTTTCAGAGTTGTGCCACAAGCTAATTTATCATGTTTAATGAATTCCAATTCATAAGTTTAAGTTTAAATAGTAAATAGTATAAAATTTTTATATGCTATTTTAGTTTTACTTTATGGCTTTTCATTCTCTTTTAATTTCTCCATCCACCTACTGCTAACCTCGTGTAGCAACTTGAGTTTTCAAATCGCTAAACTTAGCATACTTCTTAGACTTTTGAAAATATTATCTTAAACTTGGTTCTCAAATACATGACATTTTTTTTAAATCATTCTAAGCAATCTGTAAGATATTAATTCAAAAATAAAATTTGAATTATACAACCTGGCCAAGTTTGCATGATCTATGGGAAGTCAGGGGCTACCCAACTAAACATCGCTTCGAGGTTGGTTATTCTCTTATTTGGCTTGAGATTTACACAATACATCTTGAAAACCTTACTTACATTAGCATCTCTTGATTACGTGTAAGAGGATACATTAGCATCTCTTGATTTGAACATATATTGGTGATATATGTTCAAATCACATCATATCAAATAACCTAAAAGGCAGACATAAGATCAACATAGTATACATACATATCATTTCATCACAAACATGTAATCCAATTTAGACAAATTTGAAAAGAGATGGGCATATTCAAGAATTGCTTTAATACTTTCATTCATGCCCTGGTATGACGTCTGTACTTACCTTGAGTTCGTACAATTGTTCGCTACGAGCCTGCCTCACCTATTATAGTCCAAGAACTTGTCTTGGTTGATGGGAGTGGATTCATAGATTATCTTATGCTAACCATCTAAACAAGTCTAACCCATATTTCATTATGATATTTAATTTGATTGACTTTGTACTAAATTATATGATCCAATGACTTACATTTATTGTGTAGTAGGTGTTGTGAATCAATTTCCAACTTAATTATTCTTGTTCAAGTAGGTAATTCTTTCTGAATTTAGCCATCGAAATGAATCCTTTAATTACCTTGATTACCTTAATTAATTTAACATTAATTGGTTGTTTTTTTTTTTTTGAATGTCTTAATTACTTGCTTACCCTTAAGGCCTTAACGCTTAGCTTAAATTCCATTAGTTAATTAGAGAATTATGATCCTTAAATTAATTGTCAATTTATGATGAAGTAATTATTTTTCCTTGTTTAATCATTAAGAGATTGTGCTTAATTTTTTAATCATTAATTTTACTTAATTAATTATAAATCATTTATATATTTTCCTAATTAAGTCTAATATTTAAGTTCACTTAATTAATTAATTATTTATTTTTGTATTATTTTCCACTTAATTAATTAAAGGGCCTCTAAAGGAGCACTATTTCAACACTGCCCTCATAAAAAGCTCTTTTTAAAACTCTCTTTAATTAAAAAGACGATTGATTAAAAGTTTAAGTTACTCTTCCTTCTTTAATTAGAAAAAGATTTATTAAAAGTCTAAATTACTTTTCTTTTTCACTCCCTCATACGGTAGGTTACTTCGATTACCAACAATGGCCGCTGAAGTGAAACCCGCCAAGTGCCTGGGTGCAACTTGCTACTTTTCACATCAATAAAACTGCTAGGTTCTAGGGCAAAATCTGTCACCCTGGCAAAACCTACCAGATTATCTTATATTGTCTTTAAAATAAGAAATATCAACTTCCTCCAATCGCCAACATAACCTCGTAGACACCGGAGTGGAATCCACCGAATCATCTTATATTTTCTTTTAAAAAAAAAAGAGAAAGAAGTGCCACTGGTTTCGCTGGGGCCCTGGAGTGAAACTTAGTAAATGCCAAAGTGAAATCTACTAGATTATCTTATATTTTCTTTAAAAGAAAGAATACAAACCACCTTCGGTTGTCGTTGCGAGGTGCTAGAGTGGAACCTGATAGATACCGGAATGGAATCTACCCAATCATATTTTATTTTCTTTAAAACATAAAAATACCAAATGCCTCTGGTCGTTGCCGGGGGCACTAAAAAGGAACCTAGTAGATGGCAAAGTAGAATTCACTAGATTATCTTATATTTCTTTTAAAAAGAATACCAAGCTCCTTTGGTCATCGCTAGAGTGGAATCTGATAAATCTGGAGCAATATCTACCGAATTGGCTTTTTTAAACAAAAAAATAAAACAAGCACCTCTGGTAGTCGCCAAGGGCACCGGAGTGGAACCTGGTAAATGGTGAAGCAGAATCTATCAAATTATCTTGTACTTTATTAAAAACAAATAAAAATCAAATACCTCCAATTGTCGTCAAGGGGCGCTAGAGTGGAATACGGTAAATGTTGAAGTGGAACTAACAAATTATCTTATTTTTATTTTTAGCAAAAAAATTCCAAACATCTCCTATTGTCAACACACGGTGGCAAAGTGAAATCTATAAATTATTTTATATTTTATTTAAAATAAAAAAAATACCAGCCACCTACGTTCGCTGATGTAGATCACTGAGTAGAATCTGTTTGGATTGGTGCTTTTAAAGCATGTTGTTTTGTGCCAATTGGACATTATGAGAAATAAATTATTGCATCATTAATAAATAATATTTTTTGTTGTTCTCCATGATATATATGTTGATATATATGTATGCAAATATCATAAAATGTTCCAATACCTAAAAAAGTCCATAATCATGTATATGAAGTATTCATAATACATAGGATAGGATTATATATATTTAATATAAACATTGGTTTACAATCAGTAGATAAAATTGGACACTTTATCTTGCTTAAGATTGTGATTTTGTCTATTCCCAATTTGATGGAATAATCTTATCTAAATTATAGTAATGGTGATTACTGGATAGAGACATTGGTGTGTTTAAAATACATTAAACTTAGACCAAGATAGAATTTAATTTCTTGTATTTTTCCACAACAAGAAACTAAAATTCTATCATTTTAATCATTTTATGGGTCTTGCCTTAATCCTGAGATGATTAATAGATTCATATTTATTTATTATGTCTTTTGATTGCCAATAAGTGAGATATGTGATGTCCATGATCTATACCTTAGTGTATTGGAGACATACTAATATAGATAGCAATGAATATTACTCACAGATTTGGAACTCACGACCCCTACAAGATAGGATGCTATGATAATTTTTTCATGAGTATTAATTCTAGAACTTAGATGTAGAAATCTCGCTATTTGATAAAGGATATCAAATATTATCCAAAATCATTGTTTATGATTTGTTCATAAAAATGTCATTTATTGGAGAAGTAACAGAACTCATGGACAAAAAAGGAAATTAGAGAGGTTGTACGAAAAACTATGAACCTAGCTCTAATTATGAATATTATTATGTGGAGTATGATCACATGGCAAACGATTATATAAATGGACAACCTTGTTGATGAAATTTTACATTTAAGATTCATATAATTTTGCATATAATTTAAGAATGCAATCTTGGTTTCTGATTATAGTGCAAACTAGAGCTAATAATTATTATTAATTTAAACCAGAGATAATTAAATAATAAGTAATTATTAGAGCTTAAATTATATATATATATATATGTATATATCGGGTCCCCTTACTAGCTCCACAATATTCTATCAGATAGATCAATAAAAATTTTCTTGAATTAATTTTGTCAATAGGTGTAATATTATAATTTCACACAATAGTCCACCAGGACTATGTGTGACGCCACATACTAGAACTCTAGGAGTCCAAGTGGCACCACATCCATGGTTTTAAATTTAAAATGGATCAAGTGATCTTTAAGTAATCTATTTGTTGTCTTATAGTAGGAAAATATCTTTTTTAAAAGTTGAAATAGATTCTGTAGATAATCATTTGAATTATGAGATAATTTAAATAATTGAGAAAATCATGGAAGATATTTATTTTTAAAGTTTAAATAAATAATATATTAGCTTGGACTAAAAATGAATCTAAGATAGATTCTGAATGAATATAAGATCACACAATTAGAGGTGGTTATGACACCTATCACTGTCCTATTGGAAGGATGAAGTTCACACCTAACTACCCTATGGTAGGCGTGATTCTCTACAGAATCTTTGGAAGATTTTGCTCTAACTAACTCCTACTAGTATATCTATAAAGCGGCCTTGGAGGTTTTATTTTCTGCAGACTTTTCTTTGACTTCCATCTAGTGTTTCTTTAACTCTCCCCTTTAGAGTTTAAGGAATCTTTGTTGTGAATAAAGGTTGGAAGGAGATTTTGTAGAGAAAATCTAAGAGATCTCAACAATGCCCACACACTAATTAATCCAGATTGAGGAGAATATCAAGGAAGATTTGAAGATTTTGGAACGCTTAATCATGTAGAGCTAGTGCCAAACCCATAAGTTTGTATTTATTCAATTATTTATATGTAGTATCATGAGAAGGATCTTGAAAGGTTAAAATAAATTTTAAAACTCTATTCCACTGCATTTTTCATGTTTTTAGGTCCACAACCCAACAGCTGGTATCAGAGCAAACTCATGATTATGTTACGTACAATAATTGACTCTTCCGATTATATACATGAGATTTATATGGTTCATTTGTATGATAATTGTATTTAGAGAGATGGCACTCTAGGTTCTATACGTGATTATGAAATATGCATGAGATGTAGTATTTCTATAGTTATTGATTTTTATTTATGTTAATTATTATTTAGATCAAATTGTTGATATTTATTTTAATTATGTCAGCTATGGTTCCTATAAGGATTTAGTTGTATTTTTATTATTGGGTGTAATTTAATAGAAAGGCAATCTATCATCGCTGTAATTTCCTTACTAGCTATTTATTGCTTTCGTAGAAATTTTTGTAAGATGGAAACGATATAGGATTTTTCTATGTAATTTCTTCTTGAAGATGGAGGCACATGAAGTCTAAAGATGACGAAGAAATACATAATTGCTTTATTTTAATTAATTCTAGATTTATTAACAATTTTGTGGTCCTAATATGATTTTGTTGGACAAGAAATTAAATTTAGGTTTTTGAGAAAACCCTAATGGAACCATCAACTTTACCCTCGGGTGTAGCCGTCGGTAAGTCTATGCGCCACAGGCATGGACTAAAGGCACACTGCATGCTTCTTGCGCATGGCAGGAAGACTAGGATCCAAGCCTGACACAGCAAGCAGGGAGCGCCACTGGTGCATAAAGCTACACCCATCGGGGCACTAAGCTACACTCTAGGCTCTGCTAAATACAACAGCCCTTTCAAGCCTAGCATGCCGAGGGCGTCTCCTAGCTTTAAGCCGTGGCCAAGTTGCTATGACAGCCTCCGCATTTGCCGCCACGCATGATGGTCGGATTTTTTTTGCCGCATTGCAGGCTTGAACTTTTAAAGAGTTTGAAATTTATTGAATTTGAAAATTCAAATTAATGCAAATTTAATTTTTAGTATTTTCAAATAATTGCTAATATTTTCCAAATTTGAAAGAGTTTCTCATTATCTAAATAAAATCTTGGAGATTTAAAATTGATTATGGAAAGATTCTGAGATCTTTAAAAGATCTTAGAATATTTTAATTAACTTTATCCTACATTAATGGGAGGAATTTAGTAATTAGATAACTATTATCTATAATTAATTTCTTCTAATTAAAATAAAAGTGATATTTTTGGAAGAGTTTCAAAAATGGGATCACTTAACTAGAATTAAATTTAAAATTAAGAATTAATGAAATTGAATTTTTAAAAGAGTTTTAAAACTTGCGTAATTTCATTAATGCTTATCGGAGCATAAAAGGATGACAAAATCGAGCACAACCAAGAAGAGAACTACTCAAAGAAGAAGATAACTAGGAAATCATCATAGTTTCCTTTCAGCTTTCTATATTTCTAGGTGGAACCATAGTATTACAGTTGCAATCATTAATTTGCATTTTTGTTATGTTTGATAACATGTTTCATCTACTATGATTGCTATACTTATAATTATCAATAACATGCTATATAGGATAGTGAGTGCTACTCATAATAACATGTTCATGCATCACATAGTTTTAGGAATCTAATGTGATTAGTTGTCTTAAGCGAATTGAATTTGTTGAAGAGTTAAATTAATTCAAGAAACCTAAAATTCAAAAAACTTGAGTGAGCATGGGAATCTCATAACGAAAGGTACTATTGGGTGAGTCTTTTGTGTCAAAATCCTTTGGTCTTTGTTGTTAGCATGAGAAGAGTGATGAGTAGTCGGTTCTCTATATGAGTTGTGTTTGCCAAGCCTTATCTACCTCCCTATAGGATAATTTCCATAACTATTCATAAGCATATGACTGACCTTATTATTATTATTATTATTATTATTATTATTATTTGCTTTCACTCAATTAATATAGTTCAATTTCTCTTAAACCAACTAATAGGATTAATTTCTTTTTTGTTTTTGAAAGTTCTTTTATTATTTTTTTGAGAAATATAATATTTTTAATGACCCATTTTTTCTTTCTTTTGAAACATTTCTATAAGTTTTCGATGAGATTTTTAATACTATCCTAGACAAATTCATGATTTGTTTAAAAAAATCTTAGCAATTGATAAGGTCAAATAAGTCTTATAGTATGTGAGCTGTCGATTCAAATATTAAAATTATGGTATAGCCATAATAAGTTGGGATCGCCATGTTTCACTTCCTTATTCTAACTTTTTCCATTACCCTACGACAACACTCAATGGGTGAAAATCACTAAGGTATGAAATGATTGTTGTTCATTCAACAAGAACCTATCAGTACACTCGTAGAATGAGTTCCTTTTGACTAAAATTAGGACCAACGATACAATAGTTGATTTAGCTAAATATGAGATATTAGGTGGCTAAATTCAATTAGGAATGGCCTAGCATGGTAAGTGGGTTGCTCGTATTGCCTATAGTGATTCGTATACCCATGCATACCGATGTTGACTGTTGTAGTGACATATTTTTAGGTTTCATACATCTAGACATTTTTGCTTTGCTTGCTTTATATGCATTTTACTAAATATAATTGTCTCATACGATATTTGCAATCTTTATTAATTTTGTATCACTTTATTTCTAGTCATAATGTCTTTCAATTCCCTATATGTTATCTTAAGTCAAAACAACCTAACCAGCAAAATTTTTGTTGACTGAAAATGCAACTTGGACATTATGCTTACTGCTGAAAAGCATAGATTTCTACTATTAGAAGAGTGCCTGCCATAGCCTAGGCCAAATGCTTCTAAAAATTCTAAGGATGCATATGACCAATGGATTCAATCTGATGACATGGTTTGCTACTACATGGTAGGGAGCAAAATGAGCATGCTCGGTTTGATGCCATTAAAGCTATTATGAATAGCTCCATGAAAGCAAACTCTTCCATAAGGTAGCATATACTTAATACGTTGAGCTTCTTCAATGAAGTAGAAATCAATGGCTCATAGATTGACCAACAAGCTTAAGTTGATATGGTTTTGGAAACCCTCTCCGATACATTCATCCCATTCAAGAGCAACTAAGTCATAAACAAGATGAACTTTACCTCACCGAACTCATGACTAAGCTCCAAACTTTTAAGAGCATGTTGAAGTCTAAGTTTGGAGAGGCTTATGTGGTCGTTGCTAGTTCTTCTAAGTTAAAAAAGAAGAAGAATGAGAAGAAGAAGAAGAAGAAGAAGAAGAAGAAGTGCAACAAAGTCAAGGCTACCTTGGGCAGAAGAATAAGAATGGCAAGAAGAAAGCAAACCTAGAAAGCAAAGGAAAGTGTTCCCATGACAAGAAAGAAGGTCATTAGATGAGGAATTGTAAAGACTTTCTCGCTATAATGAAGAACAAGGAAGGGACGATACTTTTTCTTAGAAACAAGTTTAGTGAAAAAATCTACTAACACTTGAGTTATAGACTCTAGAGCCATTAATCATGTTGTCCTTCTTTGCAGAGGTTTTGGGAACAAAGAAAGCTACGTGAAGAGTTCACGCTAATAGTCGGCACAAGGAAGTCGATTTCAACCATTATAATGGAAGACGTAATACTCTGTTTTAGGAACATTAAAATTTCAGTTATTATTATGTACTTGTTTTAAACATGAATTTGATTTCAGTTTTTAGTTTTGTTGGAGCAATCATGTTTTATTTTCTTTTAATGACAAAGTTTCTAGTTTAAGGATAATATTTTGATATGTTTAAATAGTACTTATGGCAATTTACAACTTCCTAGTTTCTATTCACTACATAATACTGAGATCGTGCAATAAAATGAATTGAGTCTTAGAAGACAAAAGTTGCAAGATGACTATGGCAGCTTGGATTAGATTATATTAATCTAAACGAGATAGAAAATTTAATTAAGGATGAACCTCTTAGGGAGTTCAGAGATTAACCTATATTGACTTGTAATCTTGTTTGGAAGGTGAAGTGACCAAGAGACCTTTCTCGATGAAAAAGTTAAAAGGCTAAAGATCCTCTCGAGCTATTACACTCGGATATTTGATATCCAATGAATGCATAGGCAACTATGATGGATATGCATACATGATGTATTCTTAATTGAAAATCTTGGAAAAGTTCAAAGAATTCTAAGCAAAAATTGGGTAAGCAAATTAAAACATTTTGATTGGATCGTGGTGGGGAAACTTGAATGTTGGATTCATAAGTCATCTATAAGACAACAAGATTGTCATAACTCACTGCACCAGGGATGCCATCGACAGGATGGTGTTGTAGAGAGAATAGACAAGATTTTTCTTAACATGATGAGATTAATGTTGAGTGGTTTATCACTTCCACTGTCCCATTAAGGAACATGCTCTGTAAATGACAAAATATCTACTTACTTCAGTTCTTTCTAAATCTACAACTAAGACACCATCTGAGTTTAAGACTGGTTTAGAACCTAGTCTAAGCCACTTGCATGTGGTATTGGCCTGAAAGGCCAAAGGTGGATAAGTTGGAACCATGTACCGTAGTATGTATTTTGTAGACTTTTCAAGTGGAATGCATGATGGTTACTTTTATAGTATTCAAGATAATAAAGTGCTTGTATCTTGAAGAAAATAAATGAAAGACAATAAACCTCAAAGTAAAATCGTCCTAAAAGAATAAGTGGGAGATGAGATCATCCCACAGAGTCATAAGAATGATGTGATTATTCCCATGAAACTAGTCGATGAAAGTGAGACCACACTTTTAGAGCAACCACTAAGGATGCTACATTGTGGTGGAAGGGTTGTTAGACAACCAGATCATTACATTGAAAATAGAGAATCTAATGTAGCAGTCTCTAATGACAATATCAATGATCCTATCTCCTATAGTCAAACTATGACGCATGTTGATTCTAAGGCTTGGCAAGACATTATCAACCATACATTAAAATTGATCAAGTGATCCAAGCTTAATTTTTGATCAAATGGTAGATAAGTCATACATCTATATAAGAAGATAAAGGACAAGAGAATGGTCGATCTAGTCCTTTATATTGATGACTTTCTAATCATAGATGATGATGTAGAATCAATAACAACAGTTAAGGAAATATATGCAACATAGTTCTAAATGGAAGACTTGGGAAAAGCTAGCTATATTCTAAGTATCCGACTCCTTTAAGACAAGAAGAACAAGTTAGTAGTTTAATTCTATGCCTTGTATATAGATAAAATACTTGAGAAGTATTTTATGAAAGATTCCAAAGGTTGGGTTCTTCAACCCACGAGACATAGAGTAATACTTTCTAAGGAGGTGTCTCCCAAAACTTTTAAGGAAGTTGATGTAGGAAATATTGATTCGGTGACACAGTGGAACTCTAAAACTTTTATTAATCACCCAGAAACATTCTCATGTTGCTATAAACAATAAATAAAAGTCTAATTAAATGTACCTATTGATGAACCAGAAACAACACTTTTGACTAAAAATGTTAATCTTCAAATCTTCAATGCTATGTCTCTTCCTTCTAGTTGTTGTGTGCATGGGCACAACTTTATAGAAAACTCATCACAGACTCTCCTCTAATTTCACTTCAAAAAAAAGCACCAACAGCTCTCTTTTTTGACTTAGACTAAATGAGGAGGAGATGCACCTATTTATAGAAGATACAAGAGAAGGTAAAAGTCTATTAGAATTAGGAAAAGATTTCTCTCTCCTCCCTCTAGCCTTATATGCCAATCACAATGAATCCCTATCATTATCCACGCTAATCAAAATCATAGGAAGTTCCAAATCCTAGCCAATCACAGTGTAGGATTATATGATTTTCTTCATCATTTAGGATAATTTCTATTCAAATAATTCTATTTAAATTAGATTATAATTATTCTAGATAATTATCTAACTTAACCTCTATTGAAATTCAAATATAATTAGGATTTAAAGTAATTATTCAAATAATTAATTATCACAAAATCATAATAAATTTGAATAAACATTATCTTGAAATTTATTAATTAAATAAATAATTTAATTAACCAATGTACAGACCTATCACTCTGATAGACGCCTACAGCCCTTGTAGACTAGGCCAGGCATCACACACAGTCCAACTAGTGTGTTGGGCGTATACAATGCTAGGTCAAGTAACCCATCCGACATAACCTTCTATATTATCTATGGTAAACCGTATTCTTTACAACTAGTCAAGGAATTTGTGAGCTACCATTGGGATCAGATGGACATATATTATCAAGCTCTAATAATAATAGATAAATTAATCACCGTTTAATTATCTATTTAATTATTGAATTTGGTGTCACTCCATTAAAAAAGCAAAGCTACACTCTTGATAATATATTGTATTTCAAGACTTTATTTATTAGTCTTGTCCATGACTTCTCATGCATAGGTGTATCTCTATAGGTTATTCATAATCGGATGAAAGACCTAATTTTGTTTTACCTTCTGATTATTTTATCTCAAAGTTTCATTATTTCACTTATTTTGAAAATTCCATTTATGACAAATATAAATGGAAAATTATCTGGTTACCACAAGTATCCAAATGACCAATGTCTTGTTCTTTTCCAAATTCCTGAATAATGCCTTTGTGAGAATAACATTAACTCTCTGTTAGATAGATATGGATTCCATGTCTATGGATTTTGCTCTCATCGAATATAGGTTGCATCTCTAACATACCGACAATGGAGCCTTCGTGCATCAGAACTCCTGTTTTTGGCATATTAAAAGATACAAGCTATAAATAAGGAGTCTTGGATCCACTTCAGGATTAAGATCACATATAGAAGATTTTTAAAGTGAATTGATTTCAGACAAACAAAATTGTTACTAAATCAATTATACTTTAGGTCTAGTCTGATGTGCGACCACCATTAGGTCTACCACACCAATATGTCTACCATGGAGTCAATCCACTCCTATGGCCTAAACAAACTCTCTCAAATTAGACGCCGATCCTTATTACAGTCTTGTCATGTATTAAGTGCTCATCTAAATACATAGACTGTAGACTATATAATTTAGACTATTTAACTTAGTCTTATGTCTATACCACATATAAACTTCATATATGCCCAATACCAAGATTTGGTTATAATAGTCATGGAACACAGTTTGCTAAATGCTTAAACATAATAATGAAAGCAACATGAGGACTATTATTAACACATGAAATATTCGTATTATTTATTTAATCCAAAATGTCACTAATTACAAAGAAAGTATTTGTTCCTTAGGACACTAATCTTAATCGTTGAAAGCATGTTAGGACATCTATAGGCGTCAATAGTTGGAGGTCTTATATATGTTGTTCTATGTACAAGACTAGATATATGTTATGTGGTAGGAATTATTACCCGGCAACTAGAATTTAAATAGTGTACCTAGGGTCAGATCTTACTCCTATCGATTATACATATTTGGATTTTCAATTTGTTGTGGATTTGAGGAAGACTATTTTGAACTTTGTGTTTACCTTTTTATAGTAGAGCTATAACATAGAAGAGTATTTAGTAATCTTGAGTTACTGACTCAACCATACAAGCTAAATATATTGTAGCTTAGGAAGCTATAGAAGGAGACTATTTAGCTCTTTGACTTCTTAAGGGATTTTAAGGTTGTCCCTGACCTTGAGCAAGCAATGATACTATATTGTGGTGATAGTGCGGCAATTGCAAATGCATAAAGACCAAGAAGCCTTAAAAGAGGAAAACATATAAGGAGATAATATGGTGGGGATGATGTGACAATCTGTTAGTTCAATTCGAAGGACAACCTTGTTGATTTGTTTGCAAAAACTTTATTGACGAAAAGTTTTGCAAACTCAAGATAAAATGACTAGTAATTACGCTATACTTGTTTATTATCATCAAAACAAAAATTAATATATTATTTGAAACCTTGGGCCAATATTTTCCACTCCCTAATCTCATGCCCTCTTATATTCTAAGAATCAATTAGAGCTGTCTTATATGCCCTCTGATCACAATACGATATTTCAAGGAGCGAGTGAGTGATCCGCAGGTGTGGACACAAATGAATAGAATCAAGAACTAGTTTAGAATGACGTGTAATTAAGGGGTCCCCAAGCCATCATTGTCCACGGCCTTAGATCTTGCAACAACATTGAACTTGCTAGCAAAATCATATCATCATTGCTCTTCTGCATCATAGATCCAAAAAAGATCTTCTCATTTGAATCTATGATGAAGTCCATCTGTGTTGTGATCTCCAGCGCAGCTCGACCCTATCTTCACGTTTGGACCTATGACACAGTCGCGATCCTTCAATGAATCTAGACCCTGTTATTTTCCTTCTTATTGGTACTTCTTTAGATATTTGCCATGTTGTTCCTAAGCAATATGCTGATGTCACTGAATTACCAAGGGACAAGGTTTTCAAGTTAATCACTATTACCTATTGATTATCAATACGATTAGATATATATTTGGTATGTATGAAATGTTAAATAGTATCCATACTTATGGTAGATGTTAAGTGCTTGACCAATCAGTCTATACCATGATTCTTCCTATTTTGTTTCTTAGTTACATACAACTAGTTTTTCTCCCCCTGGAAATACAACCAGCTTATATGCTCTTATGTAATGTATGTTGTACTTTTGTATCATTGAATTTAATATTTAAAATATTGTGGCCTCAAGTCAAGCCTATAACCTTTGTTCAATTTGTATATTAAAAAAAGTTTAATGGTGTATGTTTATTTAATCTCATTTAAACAAATAAATTAACATTACATTGCCTTCGTTTAAATTTTTTTCCATGCTATGAACTGTTTTTCCTTTTCTATCCAGAACTAGAATACTTTTAATCAGTCACCTTTTTTAATTTAAGAATAAGGGTAATTTAGACTTTCAATAAATCACCTTTTTTAATTAAAAGTCAATTTTGAAAAGAACTTTTTAGAAAGACAATCTTGAAAAGGTGATCCTTTAGAGGGACATTCTTATGGTTTTCTTAATTTTTTTTTTAATTTGTATATATCGGTTTGACAACTTGGTATACTTTCAATATTAGAAGAATTTTCATAAATGTTATCTTTTAAGATTTACTTTTTATAAATACTACAAATGTTCATTTGTGGCATAATTTAACATATAATATATATGAGAGTGTAACATAAACTTTTTTGAATATGGCATAAATAAATACAACTTTTAAAAATGTGGCATAGCATGTAATTTTTTCATCTTTTTAATATCATTTTAAGGCTCGATATCTTCCATTATACATATTTAGACTACACTAGGAAAATTTACAGTATTGCCCTTGAGTGAATTTGACATTTTTGCCTAGAAAGTAGTCATTTTAATTTCCCACTTGTTTCCAAGCTTTTTTTTTTTTTTTTAAAAAAAAAGGTAACTATTTTACCTTAAAAAATATTTTTATATTGGTTTACAATCATTAGTTTGCAACAAGTTTCAAAAATCACATTTTGACCCTATTACATTATTTTTTACTCTTTAATCCTTCTACTGTTAACCCAACTTGTTTCTTGCTAAATCCTTTAGTTATTTTAAATTTTGTGCAGTGAGTAACCATAATAATAAGTCCCCATGAGTCCAGGTTTATTGTATGAACAAATTTTTCATTTTGGACCCAATTTTGACTAGTTTTTCACTTTGGCCCCTTTACTTTTCATTTTAACTTTCCGGGTCCATCTTTAATCTTTTAATTGTGAAACATTGACACAATGGGCCAATTTGGCATTACTAAGTTGTGCTTTTGATGTTGTGCTTTTGTTGTGTTGTGTTGTGTAGTGGACTAGAAGCAAATAAGCATTTAATAAATTTTTTTCAAAGATGTTGTGAACACCAGAAACAAGATTATGGGTTTTTGATAAAACTATATATAAAATTGTTGTGAAGATGTATAATGTAAAAATAGACATACTTCACTTAGCATATGCTTAGTTTTAGTTATTAATTTTAATTCTGAGCTTAACATACATTATATTTGTACATTAAAATGTAAAAAGTATAATTTTACTTTTATTATTTGATATATTTTTAGAAATCATAAAATAATTACTTTAAAAAAGATAACACTACAACATAAAAAAAAAAATTACCTTAAATAAATTCTAAATTTCTAGTAGTGATGTTATTTTAATTTATGACAAAAAAATAGATAGATTGAGAATTATAGATTATTATTAAGATTAGTTTTGTTTGGGACATTTTATTCATTTTCAAGAGGGTTTCCTATATATTGTATATCAGCGTTCCCTTCAACATGTTTCTTATGTTTCAAACGGTTTGATCTCTAGGCTTAAAAGCTCCATTTATATTGCACATTATGTCTCAAAATGGTGCCTTATGTTACAAGTCTAAGAAGATGGTTAATTTCAAGTTTATTTTTTCCTAATTGCACAACTTTATTTGTGCGTTTAGAAAGCCACTTTCATAACCAAGCCCGAAGCAAATAATTGGGCCTGAAGAACTGGCCTTTAGCTCTTGTGTCTTCTATAACCATTGTAAACTCTTTGGCAAGAAACAAAAAAAATCCTCCAAAGCATTACTCAAAAGAAAATGACACGTGGGGGTGGTGAAGTCCTCCAGAGGAAATCATTCAAGGCTTTTGTGGCGAAATCTGTCTCACATATTACATTAGATCGGATCAAGCTTCTCTCTCACCATCCGAGTCTCACTTTGTGGCTAAGAAATGGTGCGTTTGGATAGGCCTTTCTTGGTTGGTTTTGGTCCAATGTATCTTTCATCTGACGAATTAGAGTCTTGCAAAGAAAAGCACATATTTTTCTCTAACAAACGACATAAATACATCATATCTTAACTATATTCAATATGCCATTAAAAAAACAATACACCATTGCCTTCTCAAAAAAGAGTTCAATATACCATTAGAAAAATTTTATGAGAATAATATTCTTTTTTCGACGGAAATAATACTCTATTAGTACTACATAATTTTGAATTGTCATATCTTCATTAAACTAAATTAAATATATGCACTACTTAATTTCTAAGATAAGAAATTAATTTCTAAATTAATCTACATATCTTCATGCTTTAATATGTAGATTGTGAGTACCCTTTTGGCCTCTTTGAGTCTCTCTCACCTTAGATAAAACATGTGTTGTGACTTTCTGATGTGTGAACCACAATCAAAAAAAGAAAAAGAAAACACACAATAAAAGGATTATTTCGTTATATTTGCTAATTCTGCTTAAATCCATAGGACATGTAAGATAATCTATGTCAGGATAAGGATTTCTTCAGACTTTAAGAATACACAAAACCAAAAAAAGAAAAAGAAAAAAATGTACATTGGCTAGTGGACGACAAATCAGAGGGAAAATAATTTTTTTGGACCAAAGAACTAGTGTCGTACTGTCGTGTGCTCAAAGACATGGGCCCGCCCGAGAAGAGAAAGCCACTCTCGGCCGTTGTCGTTCGAGGGAGTTACATCCGAAGCTTTTGGACCAGAAATTCCAGAGAGAGAGAGACAAAATAGAAGATGGATAAAACACATACTTCTCTCTGCTACCACCAAAATCTCACCCTTAACCATAACACTCAGACAAAGACAAGAGAGAGAGAGAGAAGCGTTACATAATAAAAGCCATTGAAACGTAGAGAGAGAGAGAGAGAGAGAAGATGGCAATGGCATTGGCGCTTCGGAGGCTTTCCTCTTCCATCGACAAAACCATCCGTCCACGCCTCAATGGAGCCTCCCTTTATTACATGGTTTCTTTTTTCTTCTTTTCTTCTTGCTTCCTCGTACAATATGCTTATTTTGTTTCCCAGTAACCAAACACAGCACATTGTCAATCAAACAGTATTTAACCTTTTTTGTTTTGTTTTTTGTTTTTTTCTTTTGTAGTCGTCTTTGCCAAATGAAGCCGTCTACGAGAAAGAGAAATCCGGTGTTACTGTAAGCAAATCTTCTGTAACTTTTCTATGAGTTTGTGTTTGGAGAATTTTATATATTGTACGGGAAAAAGTTTACCGGGACATTAGAATCATGTTAGATTAAGAAAAGTGCCTACACGAAATATGATGAAAATCCGACGGTTTAAAACTGTACCTGCCTGTATTTTTTTAAAGCCTGAAATAGAACTCTCCTTTTGTAAATATTTATCTACTTTTGGCAGTGGCCTAAGCAACTGAATGCTCCACTTGAGGCAATCGATCCGGAAATTGCAGACATCATTGAACTTGAGAAAGCTAGGCAATGGAAGGTAATATGTACGCTTTCTTTATGATAAGTTTTATTATTTGTTTTCCAATTAATAGAGTTGTTAAAATTCTATTTTTGTGCCTTATTTGGCAAGGAACATTGTCCATAATATTGAAATCATGGGAACTTTCATTTTACTTGATGCCTCACATGTATTCACACTCGTAAATAAGCAGATTCAATTTTTTTAAATACAATAAGTAGCCATTTGATCTGCAACTTGATGTGTTGCTATGTTTGTAAAGGGGCTAGAGCTTATTCCCTCGGAGAACTTCACTTCGGTGTCTGTTATGCAAGCGGTTGGGTCAATCATGACCAACAAATACAGTGAGGGATATCCCGGTGCCAGATACTATGGAGGAAACGAGTATGTGGGCTCTTGCCAACTTCTTGGCTTTGGTTGTCATAATATTATTTTTATTATTAGTAATTGTATAAATGATTGATATCAATTAGTTTGTCAGTGGAACTTTGTGTCTGTAATTTTGAGCCTTAGCGGCGCTCTAGTCTGATATGAAAACTCATTCTTCAGGTACATTGACATGGCTGAAACCTTGTGCCAAAAGCGTGCTTTGGAAGCATTCCGGTTGGATCCTGAAAAATGGGGAGGTAAATACCAAATTATGTCATGTTTTATTCTTTTCCTTGCTCCTTTCTTCATAACAGCCATTTGAAATTTGCTGGAATTGTGTGCATACATGTGAGTTTTTATTGATTTTTTTATATTTCAGCTATAAATATGAATTTTGACGACATCTAACCTAAACTTTTGTTGCTCCTCTTGAATCTTTTAGTTCTTTGTTTCTATTTGTTGTTTACAAGATTTCCTAAAAGCCAATATCAACCTTTTTTTCTTTTTGTATGTGCACGTGCTTGTGTCGGGCAGTGAATGTGCAGCCCCTGTCAGGGTCTCCTGCTAATTTTCAAGTGTACACTGCATTGCTAAAACCTCATGATAGAATCATGGCACTTGATCTTCCTCATGGTGGACATCTTTCTCATGGTTATCAGGTAATGCCATATGCTATTTCTGGAATTCTGTAAATAGGTGAAGGTGGTGCAGTATATTGCTGCTCAAACTGACCTTCCAGAGTTTAGATTTCAAGTATATTTTCTTTTAGTCTCCAAGAGCTCCCCATTTTCGCAACTTTTTTTCTGTTATACTGAGAAAATTACTTTCTCCTTTCTTGATATTGAGCAGACTGATACTAAAAAGATATCAGCTGTCTCTATTTTCTTTGAGACAATGCCATACAGATTGAATGAGAGCACTGGCTACATCGACTATGACCAGGTAGCTTTCGCAGTTTCTTCCAGACAATACTATACTAAAACTCTCTCTCTCTCTCTCTCTCTCTCTCTCTCTCTAATTGATTATGAGTAAGTTTGAGCAAATAAAAAGTTACATGTGTCTAAGTTCAATATTTCTAGCCAAATCATATACTCATATCAATAACAAACGTCAGTAGAAGGTCTATATGACCTTAGTAACCGTGATTTGCAGTTGGAGAAAAGTGCTACATTGTTCAGGCCAAAACTGATAGTTGCTGGTGCTAGTGCTTACGCCCGTCTCTATGATTACGCGCGCATTCGCAAGGTAACATTCTTTAAATTTGTCCATCCCAAATTATTCTTAGACATTTTATTATGTCGTAGTGCCTCTGGTTGTGGTGAAAAGTCTAAGGCTATACATTTTTGTTACTTGACAGGTCTGCGACAGGCAGAAAGCTATAATGTTGGCAGACATGGCACACATCAGTGGATTGGTTGCAGCTGGTGTCATCCCATCACCTTTCGACTATGCTGATGTGGTGACCACCACTACCCACAAGTCACTGCGTGGACCTCGTGGAGCCATGATTTTCTTCAGGAAGGGCTTGAAAGAGATCAACAAACAAGGGAAAGAGGTGTGTTGCTGAAAATTTGTGGTCGAAAAATTTGACTTGTTTGAATTAGTTAACTTTTCAGTGTTATTCTGAGGCTATCTATGCTTCCTTTGTCACTAAAATTCAGGTCATCATTGAACATAATAAGTGCTTATACTTTCTTATATTTCTTTTTTAAGGTGTTGTATGACTTTGAAGACAAGATCAATCAGGCTGTCTTTCCTGGGCTTCAAGGTGGTCCACACAACCACACTATTACGGGTTTAGCAGTAGCATTGAAACAGGTAATCCAGCTAATAAATGAGATTATTGCAGCAAATTCATAGAAACTAATTAGCTTTACTTCTACTTCTTGAATGCAGCTAATAAATGAGATTATTGCAGCAAATTCATAGAAACTAATTAGCTCTACTTCTACTTCTTGATTGATATATGGTAAATGAGAATCTATTTGCCAATTATTTATCTGAGGTCTAACGCTGTGCCGAATGAGTTACAAGCATTGAAACATGTTGAAGTTGAAAATGTTACAAGGAATTAAACGATCAGTACACATTTGTTACATGGAAATATATCTGAAGTTACTATATGCATGAAATGTCTATTGGGATTCACTGTCGGAAACATTCAGAACAATGTTTGTACAGATCACTTATTGTCCCTTTTTTGAGATCGACCCAAAGACGGTGCTTTGATGTTTTGTATGGTCATGCGTGAGATACACATAATTTGGAAGTGCCTTTGAAGTGTCATATCACATCTTTTTGCTGTTGTATTTTATAGGCTACAACTTCAGAGTACAAAGCCTACCAAGAGCAGGTTCTCAGTAATTGCTCAAAATTTGCACAGGTATAAACTTAAGAAATGTAGCAAATGATGTTCCTAAGGCTATATTTTACACTCGTTAGCTAATGGGACTTCAAGCAGTCTAACAACTGAAATTCCTTATAATTTGCAGACTCTGGTTGAAAAGGGCTATGAACTTGTTTCCGGCGGAACTGAAAACCATTTGGTTTTAGTTAATTTGAAAAACAAGGTAATGTAGATGGACTTAATTGTTCTAATTTCCTTTAAAATGCATATAGTGCCTTGTCTCTAAAAATCTCCTTTCACAGGGTATTGATGGCTCCAGGGTTGAGAAGGTGTTGGAATCTGTTCACATTGCAGCCAACAAAAACACCGTTCCTGGTGATGTATCGGCCATGGTTCCTGGTGGCATCAGAATGGGTAAAGGCTTCTTGTTAATTTGGATTTGTAGTAGTGCTATCTCTAAATAAGTTTACTTACTTAGTTCCTGTGCACTTTAGGAACCCCTGCTCTAACTTCAAGGGGATTCGTGGAGGAGGATTTCGCTAAGGTAGCGGAATACTTTGATGCTGCTGTGAAATTGGCAGTGAAGATCAAGGGAGAAACAAAAGGTTCTTAAATCATTGATGCTATCAATGTGTCTTAAATGTTTGGTCAAGGGACAAGATATATTCATTAACTAACTCAGCTGATATGATTTCTTCTTTTGATTTCGAAAACCAGGAACAAAGTTGAAGGACTTTGTGGCCACGTTGCAATCCCCTCACTCCCAGTCCGAGGTTGCAAAGCTGAAGCACCATGTCGAAGAATTTGCGAAGCAGTTCCCCACAATTGGCTTTGAAAAAGAAACCATGAAGTACAAGAACTGAGGAAGAATCCTTCTTGTTTAAGGTATGTGATTGTCTGAATATTCAGTTGGATTCTTATGTTGCTTGTGCAAAGACTTAACTAGTCATTTTAACCAAAAACTTGCTTCTTCTTCTTTTTTTTCCAGTTTGATCATGTGTTTCAAGATGAGTTTTTCTGCTTTGAACGAGAAGGATGTCAATGACGTACTGCTTAGAGCATTTTATAGTCATAATACCACTAAATCTTGATTTGGATCTTCATGAAATTTATGTACATGCTATTTGAGAATCTGTAGTGCAATAAGCATGACAAAATAAAACTGCTACTCTTATCTCTTCACGTGATGCAAGTGCCAGCCAATGTTTTTTATTTTTTTTAACTTTTAAGATGTCGTTTATTTAACTTCTTTGAACAACTTTTTGGATTCAAATTTTTAAAATCTTTTAAATGCGTGTTTGTTTCTTCTAAAATTTAAATCAAATGAATCATTTGAATTTAAGTTTTTAGAGCTCTAAGAGCTCTATTTCCCTTGAACTATTTGGACTCGAATATATGTGCTATAATAAAAATTAAAATTCTCTTTTACATTTGAGCAAAAAAATCATAACTTTTTCGTTTGATATCCAATTGAAATGATTCTTTTTTCATTGCATTCTTAATAAAAAGAGAAATAAATCAAGATCTATAATGCATATTTTTAAGATCATAAACATTAATATTTTGTTAGATTTGTTAATAAATAAAAAGCTTTTTTCACTATCTACTCTAACATAAATTTCAATTTTTTTCTCTATTCAGATTAATATTTTAAATGTATATTCAAACGTCAATTCAGATAGCAATTTAAATCATTAAATTCAACTCACATAATTCAAATCAAAATAACCTAAATTAATACAATTTGGGTTCATTTGGCAAATAGACCCTAAGGTGCGCGTTAACGGTTCCCCTTTTTTTCTCTTCAAAAATCACCAACTAAATTTAAGAATAGAGAAAATTACATATTATGTTACCTTTTTAAAAATAGTTTTTATTCATGGCACATCTAAAAAAGTTGTGATATACTATTATTCATATTATTTATTCAAGTTGCACAACAATAAACATTTACCAAATTTATAAAAAATAAATTTCAAAAAAATGGTGTTTATAAAAATTCCCCACAAAAATTTTTTTTTTAGAACGGGTACATATTTTTGACTCAGATTAAACCAAAACATTTGTAATCCGTTTGAGTGGTTTGGGTTTAGGACTAAAAAATTTTTCAATATTTCACAAAAGAGTAATTCTAGTTGCACCCCTAAATTTATAAATGTCCCTGCCTGATCATAATCTAAATTTATTACAAATTTACTCTACCTTAGATTACATTATAAATGTCTGTTAACTAATGATGCAAGTTTTTTTTTTTTTTTTGGAATTATACTTTCTGATTATAGTTAATTTCACGCCATGCTTTTTTAATTCATTTTAATAAATCTAAACTTTTCTCGATCAAATTCTTTGGCAATTTCAATGGAGGTTCCAAGGGAAACAAACTTAAAAAAAATACACGTATGTTTTTAAAGTGTAAATAAATAATAAACTTCAATGAATACTAAACTATGTATTTCTAATATTTTAGTTTCTTAGAGTTATGTATTTTTTTAATTAGTGTTTGTGAGTATTTTTAACGAAATTACATGTTAAGCCATCTTTTTAACTTCCTAGTTTAGTTGTTTTTATAATTTTAATTTTTTTAAAAGTTGCATTCCCGAGGCTATGCGTGTCTGTAGTGGGCTATATTTTGTTCTCTCTACATCTGTTAGCTTTTTGGTTGTGTATTCTGCAGTGTTATTTTTGTGCATTGTTTTTATTTTTTATTTTTTATTTTTTATTTTTGCAATAAATCATGCTCTATTTTTGTTACGCTTTTCAAAAATAGGATGTTTTGATTTAGGATGTTGAGGATGAGAATGATTAAGAGATTAAAATGCCTCTTGGGGATGATGGTTACGTGGATCTCACTACCGCAAATTTGAAGCTTGTTGTTTTATGACGAGGAGTTCGCTTATTCTCAATCTCAGACGCGTTTGAAATATTTTGAGTTTCTAATTTATTGTGCATTCAACCATAAACTTGATGAAAAAGTTTTATGTTTGGTTCAATGAGGGATATGAGCCAAAAATCTTTTTAGAACTTTTCTAATTATCCCTCTTTTTTGGTAGAAAAAGAAGAAGTTTGATCCAAAATTGCGCCTCCATTTGATTTCAAGGTTAATGTTGTGGAAAGCAAGCATTAGTTCCATTATATTTTAAATCCCTCTTAATGCCTTTCTTGGCCGGTAAGTGTTTTTATTCTTAGTTTTTTTTCCCACTTTGCAGTGACCTATTTTTTGTGCTCTTGGTAAAACATGTCTTAACAGGACATGTGGTGAATTTCCTTGAGATATTTTTCTTTGATCCTGGCTTTTTTTTGTTTTTTTTGTGTGTGCCCTTCTAGGATATGTTTTGATACTCAATCTGCTGCACATATTTAAGGCATAAGAAAACACTTGCACTTTTCTCTTTTTTTTTCATTTTCAATAAATTTGTTTATGTTTCTTTCATAGATATTGTCATTTGGATTTGATGGATGCATTTTGCGGTAAACTTCAGTACTTGACCCTCAAAGTTGTTTTTAACATAATTTTGTAACGATGCATTTATAATAGCAAGCTTGGAGAAGTGCATGTTGTCCTTAGTTTGGTCAATGCATTTAATGTTAATCCTTGGTATCCATCTTTACTCAAAACAAATGGTTCCTACTGACGACAGCCATGTTTTTTCGTCTTTTTCTTTCTTGGCTACTGTTCCTTTTCCCAGATTCCCTCGCACATTCACAACAAACACACACACACACAAAGGAACAAAACACTTAAGTTTTCAATTGAAGATTTACAACACAGATGATTATTTTCAAGGTTAGATCTCTAGTTACCCATTGTTTCTTCCCATTTGTTTTGAGAATCTTGTTGTGTCTCGAATAACAGCAAATATATAGTGGTATTTGCAGAAAAATAATTTCGTTCAATAAACAAAATTCAGTTTCCGGGTCTTATTTCCTTCTACTTCTGGTATTGAATCTTATGTTTTTTTGCATAAAAATCTATGAATCCATCATGTTTTTGTGATCCTTCTTTTTATTTTTTTTTTATAAAACATGTCATGGTGGGACATTTGGTGTGTCTCTTTGGGATATGTTTTTGTGATCTTGTTTCTCACTGTTTATTGTTTAATATTGAGTTTATTGTTTGCTTTCTCTCTGTAGCATATTGATGTTGCTTTTTATCATTCGAGCAAAAAACAAAAGATGCAATACTACCAGATTGTTTATAAAGTGTTTGCCCCTTTGACAGTCATTTTGATGCATACATTAGGTCTTGGAAGATTCATGGGAGGACTTCAGCAGTTTCAATTTTGAAAGGCAGGCTGTTTTGCAACAGTATGCTTTTAGAAGTGACATGTTCTACAGTTGGGCATTTAAAGATGTGGATTATCTTTTGATCTCCATGTTTCTCCCAATTGCAAAGCATTAGATTCTTGAATTTGTTTCAAGGAGATAACTCCTTCTATTTTTTATTCTCTGAAGTCTAGTGCATTAAAAGATCTGATACTTGGTATGGCAACAGTTTTGCCTCACCTTTTGCACTCTATTGGGGTTTTTTCCTGATCATTTCTCTAATTACTTGCATTTGAATCTCTCACAAGATACATTACTAGATCTATTAGAGATTTTTTACCCTCTATCCCCAAAATAAGATAATAGGTTAGTTATTTCTAACTATTACATTCTTTGTTTAAATTTTTCTACACGTTTTAAAGTCCTTTTTAAAGGTATAATTAATTTTCATTATTTTCTTGCTTTTGCAGTAGTGATTGTGGGATGTTTGCAATTAAAATGGTAGAGTGCCTAATGGAGGATGAGAATTTTCATTGTTTTGAGCAGTATGACACATCCTTCTTTTGAGAAAAACTTGGTATTGTTGTGCCCAACGGTATGACATGTCCTCCTTTATCCTTCAGTTCAAGGACATCATGTCTACTAACTAGCCAGTAAAACAAATATACATTATGAACCTACCTATCCTATATAGAATTCAACTATTGAACTCTGTCACCAGATCAAAACTTTGTGTTCTTCGTTTTGATTCCTGTCATTTGTGAATTTTTTTTTCACGTAGGGGGTTGTTAGATAACATGGTTTATTAATCATGTTTGAGACGACCCGACTGTTTGGACCCGTTACTTAACACTTAACTTTACTTAATCTTTCTTACTTAACCATAAAAATATGAAATAAATTTTTAATCTTCTTTTATTTTAACTTGAAAACTCAAATCTAGAAATTTATATTAACATATATATTATTCCATACATACTAAAAATATATGCATTACTTGCTTAACTTGTACATTCCCAATACTTTCTTAGAAAATAGTGTTCAAAACCATTACCATTATAGGGTGTTTGGAAGAGTGGTGGGAACCACTTTAACTGTAGCATGTGAGAGTTTTACACTGTAGCAAATTTTGTTATTGTTATTGAATATATGAGAGCTTTACACTGTTCATAATTGAGTTTGTGGTGGGAACCATTACCAAACACACGGTTATAGCACAATAATTATAGTTCCAAAAGAGTTGAAACTTTCGATAGTGGTTCCATACCCAATTCTACACAATGCCCAACTACTAATTCTAGCTCAACCACAACACTCATTATGATTTCCTACAGTATGAATTAACTAAGTGAGTTGTTGCTCAATAAGTCTAAACCTAATCCCACAAAACATTCTCCAAAGTTTAATGTTTGAAACCAATTATGCTTATTTACGAGCATTAGCTTATTATCATACTTTGTCTTACACTAAGTCCAAGTGTATGCACAAAGTGCATAAAGCATCATCATAATACTGAGACCACAATAGTCTTAACTTGAAACTCTCATTGAGTTTAGAGGCTAATACGACACATTGTTATCTTATCTAGTGATTGTTTTGCCAGTTCTTTAATTTCAGGTGGCATACCATTTATGATGCTTTAATAACTTGATTGTGCATAACAAATATATTTCATGAAATAATAACATTATATTTGTAAACTATTTTACACATGCCAAAGGTAAAGTTTGAGATTTACTTGGATTCCATAGCGCTTACAATTAATTTGCACCCTCTTTGATTGGTTTTATGGTTCTGCTTAGACAAAATTCCTTTATTAGCTAACTTCTTTATTGCTATCTATTCGTCGATAATGTGACTTAAGTGCTAAACGCTCATTTTACATACTTAGTCACTCAAACATGTCATTATTGGTTTACTTGAAACCCGAGTGTTGTGTGATTTAATTTTTTCATTTCACATTATATTCCCAATCCTAATTAGTTACGAAAAATTTCCTGTGAAAGGGCCTTTTTTTTATTCAGATGTTTCAGGCTTGTTTAAATTGTTTTTGCTAAAAATGATAATTTTACCTTTGATGGGTTTTAGAAAACTTCTTGAACCTATTTTAATTAAAAGCTTGCATTTTCTTGCTTATTTATAGCAGTGCAGAAAACAAAATATTGGTTTTCTTTTGTGTGAAAAATCTAATTTAACAAAACTTTAAGGATTTAACATAAAATACGAAAATCTTTATGACCTCTAAAACTAAAAATGACCATTTTATACTATTGTGCTTGGTTTTTTTGCAAGGATTAAATCTTTCAAAACTACCCTGGTTAAAATCTTTTTATTTGACAACATTTTCCTTATTAATATCATTTTGAAATTTTGTAATTAAAAATCATAAAATTCGTAACTCATAATTCGTGCAAAATTTTTACAAACCGTTCACAATCTTGAATAATTTTGATGAGATCTACAACTTTTGTATTTTAATTTTTCTCAAAATTCAATGTTTCAATGGGATTTTTGGTCAATTTCAAATCTTTCGAATTAAAAAGTCAAACTTTTCAATATGATCTAATTGAGATTTTACAAAATTTTGTTCATGAAAGTCGTTTATCTTAATGTTTTTTATTACACCTTGTGTTTTGTCTAGGAAACAAATTGGCCTCTAAGATTGTTAAAACCTCAATTCTTTAAAAATCATCAAAACTTTGCTTTGAAATAAAGTTTTTCAAACATTCATTTTAAGCATTTAAAACCATATTTTCTAGCATCTATCATCACCATCATACATAAAACACATACCATAATCATGCCATAGAGTTCTCTTTATATCATACTTAATACAAAACACACTGAGAACTTATGAAAACAACATATTACACTCAACTAGGGTTTAGGGTTCTTTACCAAGAGTTTTGCCAATCCTTTTAGTCCTTCTTTGTGATGCTTAAACCTTTGCTAAATCTCCTTGATATAAATCATAACAAAACTTCATTAAAACTCATCCAATAATACCTCAAAGAAAACACTAAATACTATAAGAAAAGATTTTTAGATTTTTACCTCGAAAAGTGACTATTCTTAATCACCAACACTTGAACTTGATTCTAATCTTGGTTGAAAGTTGTATTTTTGAAAAATATTGAGAAGGATATGAAATGGCTATGGTCGGTTTTGGGTAGAGAGAAAATGAGTGTGTTTTTTATGGTTCATGCAAAATGATGGAGAAAACAAAGATATTTTTCCAACTTAGTCATCACTTATGGGCATATTTGCAGTTAAAAATTGCATTAAATTTTGAGGGCAAAACTGGTTCCACCTAGAGGGAGAGGTGGCAATTTTTCCACTTTTGGAGTGTCACTTTAGTGAGTCCTGTATACTTTTACACAGTCTAAATTTAAACTACATTATATTTTTCCTATACTGTTAATATAAAATTGAGAAGATATTTGCTTTAATAATCTAGAATTACACTGACTTACTTTTCACCTATACTGTCTAATCCAAACATAGTAGTTCATCTATCTGTGTTTGAACAATTTCTATATAATTATACTATTTTATACTATTCACTTCTGTGTCTCTTTTTACATTGTATTCTAACAGTTAGATTGTAAACATAAAAATCTTTACCAGTTTAACTGACTGATAAACTGACAATTTTTATATTGGTTTGGACTATAACATGATTTTCTATTTTCATTAACGTATTTTCCTTCATAAATTCATATCACATAAATTATAGTTATTGTGATATAAATTTCATCTTTAGAGTATTTTACAAATTATGAGTATTTAAACTCTCAAAATTTACTCCACTTTGTACAAAATCACACATAATGCAAATATAAAAATTTGTCATAATTAATTCATATTATGTCATATTTAACAAAAATATAAAATATCATGGAAATTCACTATTTAAATCAAAATTAAATTCTATATTTAAACTAATGAATTTTTTGAACATTACATGTTAAATGGCCATTTTGTGGCTTGATTATGAGTGGGTCCTATTTGGTTTTTGTAAAAAATCAAAGTGGGTTCAAGTTCTTCCTTATGAGATCTTTGAAACAATGTATTATATGCTCATAATGATACATAGGTGAATGAAACTTCCATGCCTAATCCAAGAGTAAATTAAAGGTTGTAACCTCTAGTATTATATTAGAATTATGTCACTATAATATGGATAGATTAATGGCCTGCTTAATGGCTGTCTTAACACTAGATTAATGGCCTTTGAAATTTTGTTATAACATCCCTCCATGTTTGGCTATAAATTGACATCCAAGTCCTAGTTTTCTGCATTTAAAAATCATACAAACAAAAAGCTCA
The DNA here is from genome assembly GCA_946598075.1 of Artocarpus hirsutus. Lineage (NCBI taxonomy): Eukaryota > Viridiplantae > Streptophyta > Magnoliopsida > Rosales > Moraceae > Artocarpus > Artocarpus hirsutus. Next base: position 38,234 of record CAMOHE010012471.1, read on the forward strand.
CATCTCTCTAGTGCTAGGTTTCAAAGTGATAGAGTTTCCGTTCGTTTCAAGTTTGCCAAAGTATTGGCGAGGTGAGCATTAGCTACTAGTTTGCCGTTGTGTCTTGAAGACAGACACTGTTAAATCCTCAAGCACCAATAGTGAGGGGCAAATATATTTTAAAGACACCATATGATACACGTGCCTCAGCTTTCCTTCATTCCAATTCCATTTGGTTTCTATATATTGTTATTGTGCTTATTGTAATTTTGTATTTGCAAAATTTTGATATAATTATCATTTATATTCTAGAAATCTTGTTTGTCTATCGTACTGTGCTACTAACAATGTGACACCAAGATGAGGAGCAAAGGAGGAGAGAGAACTCGAAGGTATAAAGGTTGCGTAGGTTACGTTCATCAAAGTTATTATTTATAATAAGAATTTAGAACTTTATAAGATGGTAAAGCGCTTTAAAACCTTTTTTTATCTCATATTTTTCTAAATAGTATGTTATAAAAGCATTTACAATACAATGCTATATTGATATGTCAATGGTAAATTTTTTCATTTAAGTGTGAAAAGTACCCTCAGAGTGCTATTTTATATATCAAATTTGCTACCAAATTTAATACATGAAAAGTTTGGTATTTTATTATTATTGTTTGTAAAAAAAGCACTCCAATACAATGTCATTACAACATTGTAATGTTCAAAGTATTATAATATTAAAGATTTATTTTTACAGCTTTCAAGGCATTATAATTGTGACAAAAGTAGATCTAACGTTAAGAATAATATTATATATTGGAGTATAAATAAAATAACGCATCAATTATACTATTTTTACGTTTTTAATGACAAATATAATATAGGCATTAGCATACATTGAACATGGTCTCATGTCTATCTATCTGTAGATAGATGAATGTAGTTTCAACGGTTACGTTTGTAAATGTTAATGTTATTATTAAGCATTTGATATAAATTTGACGGTGGTAACAAAGTGAATAGATGGCTAAAACATTATAAAAACTAATAATGTTAAATTCTTATCATGCCATATCATTAATTGTTGTTAAAATTTACTCTTATTGAAAATGGAATTATTAAAAACAAGTCCATAAATAGATATATTTAATATATTTTTTTAAAAAAAAAATAAGTCTATTGACACCCCTTATTCTACTTTTCACATACATTTTTTTAATAAACTTTCTTATTACTATATTGTCCATTGATAAAATTACCTTCAGGAACAAAAGTATTTGAAAAAAATAGAGATGGGTTCTGAGTTCAAGAGACTCCCTACAAAAAATAGATGGTTTATTTTTCTTCAAAATTCTCATTTTTTTATTTTTTTAATCAATGAACCCCATTGAAACGAAAATTCTTGTTTCTTCATATAAACAAAAAGGAATTGAAAAAAGTTGTAGAAAAGAGAAATTACGACTTAATAAAGTATTCATAATGGTGCATACTAAATTACTGTCCCCACAGGTAATGGTGCATAGCTTGAAATTGTAGTGGAAGAAATTCGTATTATGTTTATGAATTGATTATGGTAAGGAAAGTGGAACCGTTTTTTGTGTGTTAGATTTATATGTGTACAGCTTTTCGTTCCTTTTCCTGGAACAGTTTGCTGCCCTATACATTTTTTGTGATACATAGAATGGATTTAATTTGTATTTATATATTTACAAATATAATAATCTTTTTTTAATTATAATTTATTTGCTAATGTGATGTTTTTTGCGATAATCATCAGTGATTAGATTCCAAACATGGTTGATGACATATTTGTAAAGCACACTTTTTTTGCCTTTTTGATGGATGATATATATAACCTTCTTCTTTATAAAGTATGTTCCCTTAGGTGTAATCATGTTGAGTTGGTTGGGTTAGTGGGTGGAAGAAAAAGGAAAAAATAAAAACTGTGTTGGTGTAAGGATTGTTTTGGTATTTTGAAAGAGGTATAATAAGTAGAATATGGGTGGTTTAAGAGAGGGTGTGTGAAAAGTAAAATGATAAGTGTCAATGGACGCCCTCTTTAAAAAAGTTAAACGTATATGCATACAAGGGCAAGGGCAGATGGGAGGCACTTCTCCCATTACCGATATGGGGATAATATCAGCACCTATACTCGCCTTCACTTTCACCTCATAACACACATACTTGCCCTATTATGAGCAATACTTACGAGTATCTGGATTTTCGTTGGGTAAAAGCTCATTCACATGTATACATTACAGATGAATAAAATTATTAAGAAAAAAACAGGAAACATGTGAAATTGAAAATATTAAAGGAGCCAACTGATGGTAGTCCATGTTGGACTAGGTGCCTTAAGGATTAAATGATGTCATAAGTTTTTAGAGATATTTAATCAATAAAAAGTTTATTTATTAGTCATATATCAAATGTTGTCATTTTTATGTTCATTTCTGTTGAATGTATGATAAGCATACAAAAGTCTGAAACTGTTAGTCTAAACCTTTAAGATTATGCATATAATAAATGGATTATGCAGAAGACTTGAATCTCAAAGGTGATAGTCTAAATGATAAGATCTGCAATCAAAGGAATAAAGTTGGACACTTTATTCATGTTAAGATTGTTATATTATCTACATCCCCAACGGGAGAGGACTTGTCTTTGGTCATTGGAGTGGGACTCTGCGAGTAAAAATGTTGATAAATTGCCATACGTGACAATATATTGGATCGGGACAAAAAATTGAATTGATTTAATTAATAATTTTGTTTGTTTAAATCAATTCACTTTTGACAATCATATGTATTATGTCTTAATCTTAAAATGAACAATAGGCCCGTATTCTTGATTTGTGTTTTTTGGTATACTAAAAGGTGACATCCTGATTTAATGATGGTACGCATGCAGGTACGTTAGAGACATGACTTTTGATTGACGTAAACACGTTGTTCATAGATATGAAATCCACAGCTCCTTTGTAGAGTTAATAATATTCTCTTATAGACATTATCTTGTAATTGCAAGACTGAAGTGCTCAACCATTTAGATACATATGTGTAACCAAATGATATACTATTTATAAATAGTAAGTTTTCAAATGGTGAGATAATGGAACATAAGATAAAAATAATCAGAAAGGTAAAACATAATTTATCCTTAAGCCGATTATGAATATCCTATGAGGATGTTACACATTATGGTACGTCATAGACGATTAGTTTATTGGAGCTTTGTAGTCTTATATAGTTCGACAGTGCAGCTCTAAGCTTTTAGTGGAATAGTGTTAAAGTTGAAAACTATAAAATATATGTATCTAGTATATGTTATGTTACAATTATAGGAGCTTGATCTATATATATCTATCAGGCTCTTTTGCTAGCTCATAAAAATTCCTGTAACGATACGGCGTGTTTTTCCTACATATTGGTGACTTGCATTAATTATTAAATTGGTTGAAATTCGATAGAGTGTATTTAATAATTCATATTAGTTTATTGGTTGAATTAATTTTGTGAA
>CAMOHE010012471.1:42773-59389 GCA_946598075.1 Artocarpus hirsutus
AATAAGATTGAATTCTTGTCACGTCACGTAGAGTAAATTAGGTTATATATCAGTTTTTGACTACTACTATTGTGTTTTACCATTTTTTTTCTTTCATTTGATTCATATCATTTCTCTTAGTTAGAAAAAGACCAAAATATCTTTAGATAATACATATTCGTCTAATCCTAATATAAAATAATTGAGATAATAGTGTCTTTATATTTCTTAGAAGTGGTATGTTTTAAAATTTCTCATAGAAGTTATAAAATTGAAAAACAATACCATAAAAATAGTATTGCTCAAATTAATCTGTTAAATTATTACTTAATTTTAAAATATACACTTGTTGGAAATGTAACTATAAAAAATAAGTGTATATATATATATATATAATGTGGTTGCAAATAAAATTTAGAGTCAATTTTATGCTTTACTCTATCAAAAGATAAGGCGTAAAGGATTTGGATTTTCACACCCCCAAGTTGTACATGTGTTGAAGGAATATGCCTGTTAAGTAACATTACTACTATAAGGTAGGGCTCACAAATCATGTTACATATCGTGTTCATGTCAACACGATTACAACACGACACGATTATATTAAACACAAAAGCGACACAATTAGTAAACGTGTCTAAAACATAAACACGACACGCGTAATACGACACGATACAATTATTAAATATCCGTGACAATTTTAACACAATTATAACACATTTATAACCTAAAAAATTAAACCCAAAAAATTTAAAACATAAAAAAAAATTAAATTTTCAACATAAACAATCATTTATAATTCACAATTTAAAACATCAAAACATTCCTTTTATAAATTAAAATTCTTATCTTTTTTTATTATTAAATTAAACTATTCCTTTTTTATTATTATCCAATGTTTCAACTTTTAACTCAGGCTTTATAAAATTACTCCAAGCCCATAAATGGATTGATTAGCAGTTAGCAGATGACAAAAAGAAGGAGAGAAACGATTCTTTTGTATAGAGGACTTGGGACAAAAGTTTTGATTTATTTCCGATGTAAGACTCCTGAACAACAAAGTAATAGAATTATAATAAATAAAAAAGAAGCTACTACTTTACAAAGAAAGTCGTAAAGTGTGGTGGAGGTAGGTCCTGTAATGTTGCTCTCATGTGTGTTGGATCGATTCTTTATGATTGCAAAATCAAAACATTTTTTGTTTTAACTTTCAAAGTATTAAAATAATAATAAATAAACTAAAAGATCTTATTTTACATTGCATGATTGTTTGGTGTGGTAGAGGTAAGCTTAATAACACAGGTGCAAGGTTTGAATCTTTAAAATTACAAAATCATAATTTTTTTATTTTAAATTTAAATGTGCTATAAACGGGCAGGTCGTGTTGTATCGTGTTGACATGTTTACTACACGTTTAATTAAACATGTTAAACGTGCTAGCACAAATCCAACACGTTTGTTTTTGTGTTATTCGTGCCAACCCATTTATGGCCCAATTAATAATCGTGCAGTTCAAACCCATTTATATTGTGCCGTTTTCGTATCGTGTCATCGTGTCGTGTCCGAAATTGCAAGCTTTTCTATAAGGGCATGTTTGACACACTGTATTATATTGTATTGTATTCCTTTGCATTGTATTGTATTGTGGTGTACCAAACAGGTACTGTTGAACTCATAGCCATTCAAAATGGAACCGTTTTGTTGTACTCTGTCTTACTTTTTCTTTCTTTCTTCTTTTTTTTTTTTTCCTTCTCTCCCCTTTCATTCATTTCTTTCATTCTATTTTCCTTTCTTTTAACTCATTTAATTGTTCTTATTTCGTACCTAATCTTTCTCACTTTTTCAACATTATAGATATAGATTTCAACTCAAAACATACTACTCTTTTTCTTTTCTCCAACATTTTAGACATCAATTTTAACACTTAATTTATGTTTCAAACTGTTTTTTTTATTCTTTTTCTTTTTATTCCATTGGTCCTCCATGGTGCTCTATCTTCTTTTTTTCTTTCTTTCTTTCTTTCTATTAATCTTTTTTTTTTTTAACTTTTATCCTTCGTTTTTCACTTTTTTGGGTTCCATTTGTCTACCATATATAGTAAGAACTTGGATCTTTTTTTTTTTTCCTTTTTAGCACCACTATTTTGATGCTTTACTTTTTTTATTTTTATTTTGTCAAATTTTTCTCCTTTTTTTTTCAAGACATTACTTTTTTTTCCTTTTTAATTTTTCAGTATTTTACCATAATAATCATTTACCTTCTTTTATTTTCCTTTAAACTATATTTGTTTACTATTATCTATTACATTCAATATTTATTTTTTTTCTTTTTATAGCATCTTATCTTTCTTCTCTTCCTTTTGTTTTCGGTGTTTTAAGTTTTCTTTTTCTTTCTTTCTTGGCCCTATTTTTCTATTATAGTCTCTTATCCCAATGTTCTCTCATCTTTTCCCTTTAGGTTCCTCTTTCATTTTCTTTTCATTTCAACTTTATTGATCTTTTTCATAGATTTCTTAAACCTCCAATATCAATTTATCATGGTTAGAATCTCTTAGCTTATGATCAATTTTGACTTATATTACGATTAGTTTCTCATTCCTTTCATGATCATATGTTTAACATGTGTCTCAATATTTTTGGGTTTATCTTATTGAGGAATTAAATCAAAATTTTACTTTGTCAATGAAATATATCGTTTTGATTCCTTAATCGATAAACTGTCTATTTTTAGACAAAATCTAACACAATAATAACATACAAGGATTTTAAAAGATAAAAAAAAATAAAAAAAGCTATGCTAAATTTTTTTTAAAAAAAATACATATTTCAAATAAAACTAAGTTGTGTCATCTAACTAATTCTTTTTTGATTCCTTTAATATCTATTTTTTCTTTTACTTGTTTACTGGTAGTAAAACCTTATTCATTATACATGTAGCAAATTTTATTAAAAAATAATCAATTTGTTAACTAAGAAAATAAAACTATATATTCTATAAATCTCATAGAAGTTACGATCAAAAATTAAATATTGACAGCGAAAATAAAACAAATTTATGTCGTGAGCGGTTATTTATGCAACTTTTTCTTTTTAAATCTCTAAATAATTTTTTTTCGTATGTCCATTCTTTCATTCAAAATTTACATTATAAAAACTTTAATTACAAATTAATATGTGTATCGTATTTACTTAAACTAATATATATAAAAGAATATTATTCATCATTTAGTCGTCCCTTGCGTACTAGTAAATGTAAAAGAGTACCCTCCACTTTTTTTCTTTTTTACTCTCCTTTCTACTTTATGGATTCTTTCTCTCATGTAACTGCATGTGTCCACGTTGTCTCTTGCATATCGTACTTTGTCTCTCTTTCTTGCCCTTTTCCCCCCCACAATGCATTATATTATTGTTCCTTCCTTTCTTTTCCACTTTCCTTTTTTTTTTTTTTTACTCTATTAGTCTACCGTACCAATATTTATTGTCTCTTACTTTTGTGCTTCTTTTTAATTTAATTACTATCTCAACTTCGTCACTCTCCCTTATAGATTTCTTAAACTTCAAGTCTTAACATTTTCATCGAAATAATCTGATTACTTGGGATCAATTTTGACTTTTATTACAGGTTTCTTTTTCCATTCATTTTATAGTCAAATTAGTTAATAAATTGTATATTTCATTAATCTCATTATATCTAAAAATTAATATTGGTGGCCTAAAATAAAATAAATGCACATCTTCAAAAGCCATTTTGTTAATAACTCTTTTTCTAATGAATTTTAAAATAAAATTATTTTATGATTTAATTTTTTGAATTAATTTCACAAATAATCCTTAAGATTTATCTTTAGTCTAATTTTAGTCTTTAATATTTAAGAAGTGTCTTTTTATTTCCTAATCTATTACTTTGTTTCAGTTTTAGTTCCTTTGTTGATTAGGAGTCAAATATTTAATGGAAAACTCTTAGAATATCTCTCTTTACTTCCTTACCTATCATTTTGTTCAAGTTTTAGTCCATTTGTTATTAAGACTTATTAGGGACTCAAATTTGAAAATCTAAAGTGAAAAACTAAGTGGGTGTTTGGAAAAATGGTGGGAACCAGTGATGAGAACCACTTTTACTGTAGCATGTGAGAGTTTACACTGTAGCAATTTTTTTAATTGATACTGTAGCATGTGAGAGCTTTTTACTGTTCATAACTGATTTTGTGGTGTGAACCAGTGGTTCCCACCACTCCCAAACACCCTCTAAATAATGATTTTAATGAATGTAATTAAAAAAAATTAACATATTGTTACTAAGACAAATTTTAATTTGGTCAAAAGTTGAACTTTTAATGTCTGTATATATGTAGTGGATAATCATGTATTTTGATAACACACTATGCATTATGATATATATATATATATATATATATGCATATGTATGTATTGTATTGGATTTTGATATTTTTGAACATTATGGCTAATACATATACACGTGCGTATATGATATATTATCATTAAACATTCAACGTTACCTTTTCTTTTAAAACAAAGTAAAGCTCATCTAAACAATAATATGATAAATTGTTTTTATTTTAGTTACATGAATTAAAATTATTGTATTAAGTTGCTCACTTTAATATATTAGCGACCAAAAGTGGAACATTTTAAAAATATTTTGTTAAATATTTAATACTTAACTGACAGAAGGATCAAAACTAAAATAAAATAATAGTTGAGGGATGAACATAAGACTTTTTAAATATTAGCGACTAAAATAAGACCGAAAGAGATTAAGCCTGATTCTTTGTATTCATAATCTACATTCTTTATAATTTATTTATAATCTACGTTATGAAAAACTTCAATTAAACTCCATAGGTGCATCAAGGGGTAGAGCTAGGTAAGGCTTGGGGTAGCTCCTTTTGGACCCAAGGGACTCTTTGAAGATTTTGCCCTGCTTCCACCACCACCACCACCACCACACCCCCCTCCCCCCTTTAATTTTTATGATAACATTTACTTTAATTTTAGTAAATATTTAAATTATACCCGAACTTGATTTTTTAAGTACACATATTTCAAACTTAAAATTTTAAATAAATTCAAAATCTATTGTATTTCAATATAAATATACAATTTTTTGGACTTGAGAACTTTTAAAAATTTTTGTTCAATTCATGGACTCTTGAAAAAAACTGTTGGCTCTATCCTACATGAATCATATCTCAAATATATACCTACATATCTATGTAATATATATATATATATATATATATATATCCTGAATCCTTAATACTGGAAAGAGTAAATATTTTATAATATTTCATGAAATAGTTCAATACAGTGAGTTTTAGGTCCTTTATTTTTTTCCTTTTCGTTTTAAGCTTCAACTTCTTTGTTCTTTTTTTTTTTAATTATTCTGTCATATGTGCTTATTGTTCATGTCATGAGAGTCCAAAACTGCGAGTTCAGGTGCTTTATTTTTTAACTTTCGTTTCCTTTATTTTTTATTTTTTTATATTATAATTTAAAATATTTCACATATATTTATACTTAAATGTAACGTTTATGTTTTTATGCATATTGTTGTTCATGTTTCATATGTTTTTATGAAAATTGACTGATAAACGACCCTAATTTTGATGACAATTCACTGTGTGAGGTGTCTAAACCAGTTCTACTTAAAAGAGTTGTCACTAGTGTAAATTCAGATTCCAACCCGAAATAAAGTTTCAAATCAAGGCTTTTTTTTAATTTCACTAGCAATTTCCATGTTCTTTTTCGAGCATCTCTAATGTAATGTTGAATTGTTGTACCAATAACAAATTTAATATTTGAGTGTAAAAAACTCTCCAATACAATACTATTTTGATAAATTTGTTGTATATTAATTTGATGACAGATAGTATATAACAAATTTAGCGTTTAATTGCTATTGGTTAATAAATTGACTTTTTTGTATTAATAATTACAATATCTTTACTTTTTAATTATTTATATATTAATAGGTTTTCTTTACAAATTTCAAAGTTTAATAATTATAAAAAAAACAAATATAACATTTCAAATAATATCATATATATATATATATAAATATAAAAGCATAAAATTAAATAACATATTAACTAGGTTATTTTTAAACTTTTAATTGCAAATATAACTTTCATCCACATTTGTACGGAAGATTGTCCTCGAACTCAATGTGGAACCCCCAAAAAGGAAAAAAAAAAAAAAGTAAAGAAAAAAGAAGATGCTTGTCAAGCGGAGACAACACGACAATTATATGGAAAAAACTAAATGAGAGGAAAATGAGAACTTGTAGGACAAATATATCCAGGCAGTTGTTGCTTTTGCGGACAAAATCATAGAAAAACCAAATGAAGTTTGTAATTTTGAAGAATGACGTACGGAGGAGAGACCTGTTGGGAGCCCTTCCTATAGTGAACTTGCTCATGGCGACCCGCATTGATCTCTCTCGCTCAGTCCACCCTCTCCTCAAACGCAACCCTTTTCGTCGTCGTTCCCCCAAAGCCATCACTTCCCCAAATCCCATTCCTGTCCCCTCTGGTCTTCTTCCTTCTCTCTCTGCCTGCACAAATCCGCCATAACCACTTCTTCTTCTTCTCCTTCGCCTCCACTCTCCTTCTCTTGCTCTTTCTCTTCCTTCTCAGCTCCATCCATGGTGGCCACCGTCGACGGCACTCTCCTCAGCACCAATCCGCTCCTCCAGGACTTCGACTTCCCTCCGTTCGACGCCGTCGAGGCCTCGCACGTGCGCCCCGGGATTCGCGCCCTGTTGAAGAATCTCGTAGGCCGATTTTCTCCCCGGATTGATTTCGTTTTCTTGTTTGATCGATTGATTTGAGATGGTTTGGGTTTGCAGGAGGATGATTTGGTGGAACTGGAGCGGACGGTTGAGCCGAATTGGCCCAAGTTGGTCGAGCCATTGGAGAAGATGGTTGACCGATTGACTGTGGTTTGGGGGATAGTCAACCATCTCAAGTCCGTCAAGGATTCTTCCGAGCTTCGTTCCGCCATTGAAGACGTCCAGGTATGTTATTTGCTTTACATTGAATTTTCAGATTTGATAAAGGAAATACGATCTTCTTGTATTTCAATTCCGCTTCTTCTGTTTCTGCGTTTGCTTCATTTGTTTGTTTGTGGTTTTTGCAGCCAGAGAAAGTGAAATTCCAGCTTAGATTGGGACAAAGCAAACCCCTCTACAATGCATTTAAAGCTATTCAGGAATCTCCTGAGTGGGATACGCTTTGTGATGCAAGGAAACGTATCGTGGAATGTGAGTGTCTAAAATACTTATACCATGTTGATGGGATTTGAAACCAATATATTTCCCCTCTATATAGAGACTAGCTGAAATAAGGCCAATACTGGTGGCAAATTTTGTTGGTGTGTGTGGAATGTGGATCCATAAAAAGCGCTTTTGTTAATAGATCAGTGGCAGTAGTCTAGCTTCCGTTTGGAGAATCAGTTGGAGCATATGTTTTAAGTTTAAAAACTGTAGTATGTGAGAGCTTTATATTGTAGCAATTTTTTGTTTTTTATTGTAGTTGATGAGAGCTTTGCACTGTTTACATTTGTAACTAATGGGTCCGAAGTGATGTTCCAAACTCCCTATAAAGCTTTGTTTTTAAAACCACACTGCTGCTTTGGTCTGGACTTGTCTTATCTAACCTTTTTCTCTTGAATATTAATTTTTCACATGCAGCCCAGATAAAGGAAGCGGTTCTTTTTGGTGTTGCTCTTGAAGATGAAAAGAAAGATCACTTTAACAAAATTCAACAGGTTTGCTTAAGTTACCATCATTGAAACATGTAGTGTAGGAGGCTTCTCCCTCCCCCCCAACCTTTGAATAAATCAAGTGTTCATTCAAGCACACCCCAGTTCTATTTTATATATGTCTAAACACTTGTCTCGTGTTAGATGATAGATGTTACGTGTATCAGTGGAAGCTGGTTTTATCTCTTGTTGAAATGAGTAATGAAAGAAAAAATAACTGTTAAACTTGAAAATTGGATAAGTTCATGTAGCAATTGGATAAGTTCATGTAGCTACTCTGGAGGATTCTAAATGTTTTAGGAAGGAAACTTCATATCACAATCTTGCATTAGATTATAATGTGCTTTGATCATGATCTTACTTGCAGGAACTGGAAAGATTATCTCAAAAATTCGAGGAGAATGTTTTAGATGCCACTAAAAAGTTTGAAAAATTAATTACTGATAAGAAAGAAATTGAGGGATTGCCAGCTACTGCTCTTGGGATGGCGGCACAAACAGCTGTTTCAAAGGTATTCATTGTTGAATCTGAATGTTCATTATAAGTTCATATGTTTGATCCTTGAAGTTTACTACAGTTGGTTTTCAGCTGTATCACTTAAAGCACCTGTTTGTGTCTTCAGGGGCATGAAAACGCTACCGCTGAGAATGGGCCCTGGATAATTACGTTAGATGCTCCAAGCTTTATGTCTGTCATGCAACATGCTCAAAACCGGTCATTGCGTGAGGAAATTTACCGTTCTTATGTAACTCGTGCTTCTAGTGGGGATCTGGATAACACAACAATCATTGATGAAATTTTGAAGCTGAGGTTGGAAAAGGCTAAGATTCTTAATTACAACAACTACGCTGAGGTAGGTTTTTTCTTGTCATAAAGTAAAACGAAGCTTTTTCAATAGGCTTAACGGAACAATTTTACAGGTAAGCATGGCAACCAAAATGGCAACTGTTGAAAAAGCAGAAGAGCTTCTAGAAAAGCTTCGTAGTGCGTCCTGGGATGCTGCAGTTCAAGGTGAGGTATTCACTATTCACACACATGGCAGATAAATAGTGCAATATTTTTTGCAGAATTGTGTTAAAGTGAAAACATAATATTTATTTGGGTTTTATCTGATACAAATTTTCACAAATGCAAGTGCAGGTTATCGTTGTCAAGTAATAAGGTTCGTAAAAACCAAGGATCATCCCACGAGAACTGATCAATATTAACTACTAAAATTGTGTCAATTCTAATTTATCTAAATGAATTTAAAAGATGAGAATTTTTAATAAAGATAAAAATTAGACAATCAATCAAAAATGAAAGCAATTATTAAAACTAAGAAAAATTCAATTTTATTAAGCTCACCAAATCATTCCGCCTTAAATTATCTAATAGTGCAACCTCAAATTATTCTCCTAGTTTACAGTCGAAAATCCCTAAATTATTCAATGTTCTCTTCTAGGTTACACCAAAAATCCCTTTAATTGCTAATCCACTCTATTCTTATATGAATTATAACAATTAAAAAGTCATTAAGTTTTATGGATTTTCATGTAGCGACTACACTAATCATGCAAGTATATGCCTATCTTACATGCAATCTATAGCATTCAACACAATGATTGAAAAACATAAATCTTCTTCCGGTTTCATTATGAATTAACAATTTATTTAATTAGTGGCTAGTTAATTAGAAGCATTAAGAACAGTGAATAACACTCAACTAGAGAAAATAATTCATCAATTGCATTGATAAAATAATTCAAAAAATCGTGGTAGGGCTACGTTGTTGCCCTAGAAAAGAAATTTAGAACATATTGGAAATAGAAAAATCTTAAACAAATTCTTAAACATGAGAAAAGGAGAAAGAAGAAAACTAGTTGACGAAATTGAAGCCAACTCCGTTCCCGATAGCACCGTCCTCTCCTTCGTAGTAGCAGCCGTTCCCTCCTTTTCTTTTTCTTTTTTTTTCCTTTTTTTTTTTTTTTTGAGTCTAAGAATACCTAAAAATAACCTAAAGTGAGCTGTTTATACTCTAGGGATGAAACTAGGTCAAATGGGCCCAAAACAAGACTTTTCATAAAAATTTCCCCGATGGGTGCCGCGGCTTCCACTTCCAGCGCCACGGCGTTGAGCAGAAAACAAGTTGACACTTCGAAGAAGCTCAATGGCGTTGGCCCTTGGGCTCTGTGGTGCCAGAGGCTAGGCGAAAATCTCATCTCGATGCGCGCTGCGGCGAGACTCCATGAGGCTGTGGCACCCCCTTCTTGGGTTTGCACACTTGCTGATGTGTGCGGTGGCGCCGTGGCGCTCATTTCCACGGCTGCAGTGCCAGAAATTCTTCTTATACTCCATTTTCTTTACGACCTCAAAATCAAAATAAAAACACTTGAAAAGAGCAAAAAGGGCTCTAAAAACTAACATAAAACCAAGTAAAAAGATACTCAATTCATTGGTAAAAACCGACTCATCATTATCCTTCTTAAGTTATTCAACAATCATGGCTATTTATGTTTTTCTGTGGTAATTAACAAGTTTCATTCCAAATTTTCTTAGACTTCTGTTTGTCTTAAACAACTGTGTAAAATCAAACCAAACTTGACACTGTGTCTAATATTCAATAGCTGTAGTTTGGAAACCTTTAAAAAACAAAAAAGAAAAAGCCTTGTCAAAGTTCATAATTCTTGATCAAGGAAAACATTTACTTTGGAAAAGATGCGGAGGATTTAATTGCATATTTCATCCTTATAGATGTTGAAGACCTTAAGGAGTTTTCCAAAAAGCAAGGTGCATTAGAAGCTGATGATCTGAAACATTGGGATATTGGCTTTTGGAGTGAGAGGCTTCGTGAGTCAAAATATGACATCAATGAGGTCAGATCCCTCTTGTTCTACCATCAAGTGCAAATCCGTGTCTGTCATTTCTAAAAATTTTTGCCACTTTTTTGGATATTGTAATTAGCTTTGTTCCCTTTTTGGGACTCAATATCATGTCATATTATTATTATTATTATTATTATTATGAAGACCGTCAACTGTCCAGCATGTGCATTATCTATGAAAAAAATTTATTTTGTTGGATTATGGTTTAATACTAAGTTTGCAAGTTAGAGAAATACTTATCCAATCACGTGTCTGTATTTTTGCATTCAGTCTTGGTATACGTACCCGTCATTAGTCTGCTTCACTCCACTAACTCCCTCTAGAGCTTAATCTATCGACAGGGCATAATTTGCAAAATATACGACTGCTTTAAAATTTTGAAAAATAATTGAATTCTACTTCTCTTCTCGTTTAAATATTTATTTATTTATCTTTTCTTTAAATCTTGCAAGTTATCACAAGGAATACTTTATTCAGTACTAAATTAGGTTTGCTTTTCCCCCTTCTCTCTCTAACTAATCTTTTTTCTCTTTCTTAGCTACTCATTTTTATGGAGTCATTTATTTTTTGGTTTTTGAATCAAACTAGTTCCTTAACCGATTCATGCATGGCCATTGTCTACTACAGGAAGAATTGCGTCCTTATTTCTCTTTGCCAAAGGTTATGGATGGCCTTTTTGACCTTGCCAAAACACTTTTTGGAATCGAAATTGAACCTGCTGATGGTTTGGCCCCGGTTTGTATTTCGAGTTTGACATTTTTGGTTTGTTTCGTTTGTTTCACTAAATCTCTCTCTCTCTCTCTCTCTCTCTCTCTCTCTTTTCAATGCAAACTGTAACAATATCTTACATTCTATTAACATGTCATTATCCTTTGTAGGTGTGGAACAAGGATGTCAGATTTTACTGTGTCAAAGATTCTTTAGGTAGCCCAATTGCATACTTTTATTTCGATCCTTATACTCGATCCTCAGAGAAAAGGGGAGGTGCATGGATGGATGAGGTTGTTTCTCGACGTCGTGTTTTGTCACGGAATGGTACATCTGCACGGTTGCCTGTGGCCCACATGGTGTGTAATCAAACACCACCGGTTGGCAATAAGCCAAGCTTAATGACCTTTCGTGAGGTAAACTTAATTAAAAAAGAATTTGAGCACGCTATCCATTTACAATTGAAATGAACAATAACTCAAATAACAATAATTGAAATGAACTTCAACTAAATTGACAATCGCCTATAATTGTTGGAAAGAAAGAAGTGCAAAATGAACGAAGAAATGCAGAATCATTATGGTCCATTCATCATTGATAAAAATGGTGGAGGTAAAGGAATGTGAGACGTTCAGCTATAATACTATTTTTCTGTTTCTGTTGTGGCTTACCATTTAAATATCTTGTTGAGAAAAAGGATATCTAAAATCTCGATGAGTGAAGCTACCTTTTTTGGGTCTAGCATTTTAAAAAAATTGAGTGTAAGTTTAAGCACTCTTATGTATGATATATTGTGAAACAAGTTAACTATAATTTGTTTGCAGGTAGAGACTGTCTTCCATGAATTTGGTCATGCACTTCAGCATATGCTGACTAAGCAGGATGAGGGTCTAGTTGCCGGTATTCGAGGAATTGAATGGGATGCTGTTGAATTGCCCTCACAGTTCATGGAAAACTGGTGTTATCATAGGTATTTCGTCTTTTATTATTATTATTATTTTTATCTTTTATAGGACACTGTATTTTTGCAATACAGTAGCTTTTATTTAGTATGGTTGGGCCACATAAATGAATTAATCTCCAACTGTGTACTCCAACATTTTCATGCTTCCACCAGCAATTAATTTGTCAACTGCCATGACAGGGAGACTTTAATGAGAATTGCAAAACACTAATGAAACTGGGGAAAGTCTTCCTGAAGATGTATATTTCAAGCTTCTTGCAGCTAGGACATTCCGTGCTGGCTCCCTAAGTCTTCGGCAGGTTGGTTCAATATGTGCTTTCTGTTTTTTTATTCCCTACCATCTTTTCGTTCTCTTGTTTTCTACATTCGCTTGTGCTTCTGTTGTCGATTTTATGAAATTGGCTCATCAAGATTCTGTGGGATTTCTCTTAATTATTTTTTTTATCTTGCTTTTCAAGGATCTAAATGGTAATAATACAGTGATTATATCTGTCAACTGAAAAGTTTCTCTTGGGATTTAGCTCCCAATCTTTTTTTCCCCTAATTATCCAAACATTGAGCAATATTTGTATTCTGAAGAGTTGTTTGGTTAAGTTACGGTTTCCTTAATTTTCAGATAAGATTTGCAAGTGTGGATTTAGAGCTGCATACAAAATACCTTCCCGGTGGTTCAGAGTCCATCTACGATGTTGATCGGAAGGTTTCCAAAAGAACGCAAGTGCTCCCTCCACTGCCAGAAGACAGGTTCTTGTCTAGTTTCAGCCATATTTTTGCAGGTTTGCTTTCTCGTCTAATTTGATTTCAATATCATAATTGTTTTTCATCTTTGCTTCTGTATGACCTATTATGCTCAAATATGTTACGCTCTGCAAATGTTAGGGGGTTATGCCGCTGGATACTACAGTTACAAGGTATTCTTTTGCTTCCTCTAAGCTAATTGCAAAACACCTTATTTAAGAAGTATTGCATCTTTAATATTATGCCCCTCACCTTCCACCTTGAAGGTACCCACATAGAGAGGATTAAGAAAATAGAATCTATGTTTCTTAATGATCTTTGAGCTTAATTTGTAATCTTATGTTTCCGATCGTGGTAACTCCTGAGGGAAATTCGTATTGTTTTGCAGTGGGCTGAGGTTTTGTCAGCAGATGCTTTCTCTGCATTTGAGGATGCTGGATTGAATGACAGCAAGGTAAGTCCACTGAAGCTCCGCGGAATTATTTTCCTTCGTTGTCTGATTTCTCTATATGGCTTGATTAGTTTCTAAATGTGCCTTTCAATAAAAGCAAAAGAAGTTTCCATATGTGCATCACTACCTGATGTCACAGTTTTGACATTGAAGATGTTAAAATCGGTACAATTTTTTTCCTCTAAAAAAATATTTTAGAACAAGGATTCCTTGATAAATTGGCTATAAGTTTGGTAAAAAGATGTAAAAGAATACTCTTAAGTTATAATACATTTCCATTTTCCACCATGGTTTCTAAAACTGTGCCAAAAAAAAAAGAAAAGAAAAAAAATAAAGAATATGAAAATTCTATACTGCCTGGTTTATTGCTGCTGCTCCCCAGTGTAAAGCAACGTAATTGTACATCTCGTGTATGATGGTAGCACACGTTAATATGAGTGACGCTGGAGCTAAATTGAACATGCTTTGGCTCTATTTGTTTTACTGAATCATATCTATCAAATGCCAAAGTAACTGTTATCTTTCAATAGGCTGTAAAAGAAACAGGGCACAGGTTCAGAGAAACCATCCTTGCTCTTGGAGGCGGAAAAGCACCACTAGAGGTCAGCATTGTACAAACATATCTTCCTGTATAATTGTCTTTGTTTTATTTCAGTTTTTTCTCTGTGAAAATATTTTTATGCTTCCCAGTTTTTCTCACTGCTAGAATACGTCTGTCATTGTCATGTTCTTGCCACATAACTCAAATTCCATAGAATTTTGTTTTTTGTTTTATGGATCCTTTCGTCGTGTTCTGATTATTACTCTTACTGGATGGAAACTTCTAAATCTCATTTAGCTTTTTTTCTGAACACCACCAGGTATTTGTGGAATTCCGAGGGCGCGAACCTTCACCAGAGCCACTACTCAGGCACAATGGCCTCCTAAAAGTTGCGGCCGCTTGATTCTTTGATCAGCTGCTAGATGGGGATGTGATTTGGGCTGCTGGCTTTTCATGATCTTTTGAATTCTCCAGTTGGGGTGAAATAAATTTTAACTGCTTTGGGCATATCCCAATGAGGAATTTGTAGCAAATAACTGCCTGGAAAGAGTCTTTTATGAACATAGAAGCACCATTTAACATAACACGTTGCCTTACACTGTTCAAGTACTTGGGTTTAAACAAAAAGGTTGAATAGTGAATGCGTCTAAAATTTCAGCAGTTTTTTGTATTATGTTATAAATTTTTAACGTGGATATTTATAAATTATATTATGAAAAAATTAATCCAAGACAAAACAATAGTTACTATTGGCAGTGCAAAAATAGAGTTCAGTTCCAATGAAGAATCTAATTGGCAGACAAGCAACAATTGTCTCGTTACTGATTAGACATTCTTTTTTTTTTTTGAAAAAAATGACTAGAAAACTTCTAGGATTTTGGTGCTCTCAGTTCTTGAACTACTGGTATTATATCAGTTTGGTCTTTAATTAAATTCTTTTTAGTGTCCCTAACTATAAAATTAGGGATAAATTCTTAAAATTTAATAAAAATGGTTACATCCGCGTTACGTGATAAATTAAAATTTTACAAAAATAATCATGAAGGAGCTCAAAAAAGCATGAATTAGAATATTTTACACGTTCAGGCGCCATTCTTAGATGTTGTATCAAGTATTTATACACCGAACATGCAATTGAATCTATTAGATTTTGAAAATAAGTGTCGATTTTATTGTCTAGAACCAAAGCTTGCTAAATTTTATCGGATCTAACCAAAGGGACAATCTGCTAAAATTTTCATGAACTAATTTGGCTACGAAAATTTGGGACGAAATTGTTTCTTCTTAAAACGATCGAGGACCGTTAGGTTTTTACACCAACTGTCCTTGCACGTTTTAATCAGATAAATCAAAATGCACATAAATACGTTTTGAGTTTTGAAAACATTGAGATTGTTCCCTATATTTTTTTAATTAGGTAAAATTTATTTCTCTGTTCTTCGTATTGCACAAATTAATATCATATTCAGCAACAATTAACTATAAAAAAGACACACTTTCCCTTAATAAAAGTAATGATATTGTTTGAGAGAGAGATTCCAAAAACAATAACTTCAATTTTCAAGCCAAAAGTAACTTTGATTTTAATTTATCTAATACTAGAGACTATTGTTACCCTTAAAGTTAGAATCAAACCCAGTGCTTCTTCCATGTATTAGGGAAAAAAGTGTTTCTCTATAATTATTGAATTTCACATTAGAGGCCTATTTGAGTGATTAGAGAAAATAAGGGTGGATTTTATTTAACCAGAAAAACATGTTGAATAGTCTCAAGGTCTTTTTTTTTTAACATGAGAATCCACATGATTTTTTGTAGCCACACAAATTACACTACAATGTGTATTCTAGAACTTTCATCAAAAGACACGGGAGGTTTAGCTGTTATCCCCTATAGAAACACACAAACTTAAAACAACAAACGACAACAAGGATACGTCGTTTTCTCAAACAAATGGCGTAAACGACATAAAACATTTTGGTACCTCAGGGAGAGAGCTTACCTTCAAAGATCAGTCACCACGCACTTTCCCGACCAAACCCCAACAACTTTGGTTGTACATGATAACGAGCAAAAAATAATATCCCAATATTAAAAAAAAAAAAAAACGAAAAATCTGCTCAGCTACAGCAAAATCATCGAATTAATTTTTAGAACCCAAGTCTCCTTTTTGAGTAAGAGTATCATCTGTGTGTGTGGGTAAGAGAGAGAAAGAGAGATCGATCGATCGTTAGAGAGAGAGAGAATGGCGAGGGCAGGAGGGATTACAAACGCAGTAAATGTCGGGATAGCTGTTCAAGCCGATTGGGAGAATCGCGAGTTCATCTCCCACATTTCCCTCAACGTTCGCCGCCTCTTCGATTTCCTTGTCCAATTCGGTATTCCCACTTTGCTCACTTCCCTTTTTCCACCTTTTTTTTTTTTGCTCATTTGGGTTTTGCGTCGTTCGAGATTGGCAGTTGACTTGTTGGGTTTTTTTTTGGTGACTTCTTTAGTTTATTAGGCAGATTTTTCTGTTTCGGGTGTTCCTAATTTGACGTTGCCTAGCTCATCTAAATCTACATTCTATACCATATGAAGTAATTAATTAAAA
>CAMOHE010012481.1:0-21692 GCA_946598075.1 Artocarpus hirsutus
ACATACATTAGAATGTACAAGGCCCAATAAGTCATTAGCCCTTTCACTATGTCCAGTAAAAGGTGTCTTAGTCATTTTGCCTAATAAACAAGACTCACATACTTCAAATGATTCAAAATCAAATGAATTCAAAAGCCCATGTTGATAGAATTTTAAAATGCGTTTCTCATTTATATGGCCCAAACGACAGTGCCAAAGATAGGTAGGGTTTAAATCTTTAGATTTAAACTTCTTTGTATTTACATTATAGATGGGCTTTTCATTTGTATTTTCAATGTTTAGAACATAAAGACCATTTGTTCTTCCTAATAATAAACTCAAAATTTTCCTTGTCCAAACAAGAAACATAAATAATATTCCTACTCATAGCAGGTGCAAAATAACAATTTTCTAAACTTAAAACAAGTCCACTAAGCAAAGTCATTTCATATGTTCCTACAGCTAAAGCAGCAACTCTTGCTCTATTTCCAACTTGTAGGTCCACTTCGCCTTTAGCCAAGGTTCTACTCCTCTTAAGACCCTACACATTGGTACAAATGTGAGATCCAGATCCAGTATCTAATACCCAGGAATCAGAAGTAGACAAATTGACTTCTATAACATAAACACTTGAAGGAGTAGTCGCACTACTCTTCTTCTTCTTCAAATCATCCAAATAGAGCTTGTAGTTTCTTTTCCAATGACCAGGCTCATTGCAGAAAAAGCATACTCCTTCCTTTGGTGGTTTAGCCTTAGGTCTAGGATTAGGCTTGGGCTTCTTAAAGTCCTTGGAAGCCTTATTCTTGCTGTTACCCTTTCCTTTCCTTTTCATACCTTTCCCTTTATTAACCATAAGAACATCTTTGGCATTCTTGATGTTCTGTTCAATAGTCTTAAGCATCCCATGCAACTCAGAAACAATTTTCTCCATATTATGCATGTTGTAGTTCATAACGAACCCATCATATGTATCTGGCAAAGATTGCAGAATGATTTCAACATCCAACCCTTGGCTAATCTTAAGACCAAGTTTCTGCATATGATCAAGATGACCCTTCATCTTCAAAACATGAGGACTCACTGAACTGCAGTAGTCAACTTGCATGAGAGTAATGCCTTTAAGGTGGCAAACCTCTCAATTCTAGCTTTCTCTTGGAACATTTCCTTGAGATGGCCTATCAAAGTATAAGCCTCCATTTCCATCAATTGCTTTTGAAGCTCTGATTCCATGCTTCCAAGCATGAGGCAAGTGACATCAACAGAGTCATTAAGATGCTTACTGTGAGCATCTTTTTGAGCTTTAGAAGCATTAGCAGCTGGTTCATCAGGGATAGGTTGATCAAGGACATATTCTTTCCTCTCTTGCTTAAGAACAATTCTTAAGTTTCTATACCAGTCAAGAAAGTTAGTCCCATTGAGCTTATCCTTCTCAAGGATCGTTCGTAGTGACAAGTTAGATGTGGTGTTTGATGCCATTATCTACAACAAATATATACACACAGTACTTAGCATTTTATTAAACAATTTTTAACGAGGCATAATTTAAATCCCACTACTTTTATCAAATCAATAACCCTCAATATTAATTTGGCAATCACAACAATTGTAATTTTAGTGAGCCAAGATCTTATTTCACCTCACTTTGAGTAAGCTTTGGCTTATCACCTAAAGTATGGTTATTTAGGTAGGTAACACTTTACCAATTATATCTTATGTAACTCTTAGATAAATATGGGATTTGACATCACATGTCCTTGAAAATTAAAATCCCACTTAATGCCCTAGGTCCAAAACCATTTTGATAACCTAGTTAAGTCTAACCATTTCAAACATATAGATATCACTATTATCCATCATGTCTTACCTAGATGGCTTAACACACTCTACTTTGGCAGAACCTATGTTTAGCAATCCAAGTCTTGACAAGTGTTGAATTATGGAAGGCATTTTAATAACTTAATATTAAATGAGGGTTCTACTTTATTTTCATTTTATTGTTTATTATTATGTCGCATCACATATATACACAACATCACATACATAGCATCATATACATAACATAATAATAACACAATAAGCATGTCATAGCATGGCCCAAATCTAATTGATCTTCATAAGCCAATATGAAGGTTAATGGTCATTCCTAGGTAATCTTCATCTCCATGGATTTCCTTAGATTGCCACGAATGGACTCTATCTTGAACCTCCATCTATCTTGATTTTGGGCTTTGATTTAACATTACAAATTGCAATATAAAATATTCTATTTCTACTAAATAAATAATAGATTACAACAAATTGATAAATGACAAGCAGGTCGTATTTAAAATTACAAACCCAAAATAAAATTAAATTAAATAAAACCTGACAATCACATTAGTGTAAAAAGGGCCATGCTATGCACCATGCAATTCACACTAAACACAAAAACATACTAAGATAATATCATTAAAGTTAAATTTTTATTATGACTAAAACGATTTATGTGACAAATCAATTCGGGGTCAAGGGATAGCGCCCCTGGCGGGGTCCAAGGCGCAGCACCCCTGGCGCCAGTTAGTGGGCGAGGGTCAAGGGACAGAGCCCCTTGAGGGGGCTCGGGGGCAGCACCCTCGAAAGGTAAACGATTTACCTTACTCTTTTGAATGAGTTGCTGCCTAAATCCATTGAGTTTAATTAATTAGATTACTTAATTTGTTAATAACAGAATTAATTAATCTCTGTTTAACACTTAAATGAATTCATGAATTTATTGATCCGTTCTAAACCGATCATCCTTGTTTAACAATTAAACAGACCCTATGATATATATTAATCTGTTCAAAACAGATTATCACTGTTTAACATTTAAACAGTTTGCACCTTAATAAAACCGAAACCATATTTACAGTGTGTCATTTAATCATCTTAAAACAGAATATTGGATTCTTGTTAAATTGTAACATCAATCAAATTAACAACAATAGGTTATAAGAAACAGCAAACGTATTAATCAAATTAACATGGTGAAACATTTAATCAAATAAAACCTCAAACACATTAATCTAATTAATGTATAAATCGTATTCATGCATATCACATATACACAGAACCATATAAAATCAATTTAATTAAATTTGCAAGTTGCTCTGATACCACTGTTGAGTTTTGTTGGATTTTATTATTTAAATACGCAGCGAAAAATTAAAATTAATTCTCACAAAACCCTCGCAGGATCCATGTAATTCGATTAGATTGACAATAAAGTTATGGAATCTCACCAGGATAACAAAACGGGTAAGATTCTAGAAGGGAGAGAGCGGGTTCACTCCGGTGACACCCTAACTCGAGCTTTTAGTAATGGGATCGGATTCAGAAGTTGTTACTTAGAGAGCAACGTCCTCTACAGGTATCCACACGAACAGACTCTCTCAAAAATGAATTGTGTGCTAGCACCCTCTTTTTGCATTAAATGACTTTCTCTAATTTTTAGGGTTTTAATGTCTTTTTCCTTTTAGATTGAGAGAATGCCTTTTCTCTTCTTAATTCAACTAGACACCCTAAAACAGATATATATATATATATATTGACTTCGAGATAGAGTCAGATTTTAACTAGGGTAAACTGTAATTCGAATATGATTCAGAGAATCTAGATAATGTCTGTCATTCGAATATGATTCAGAAAATCTAGATAATATCAGTAATTCAAATATGATTCAGATAATCTAGATAATATCAGTAATTCGAATATGATTTAGATAATCTAGATAATGTCAGATTCAATGAACCTAGACATATCTAGTACATCAAATCTGGACATTATCTGGTTCATTGAACCTAGACACAATTAACCCAAAATTCGTTCTTGGTCTATTCTAAGTATGCGACCCTATAGGTTTACATAACGTTGGTAGTGGGCTTGAAATTCTGTTTCTAGCTCACAAATCATAAGTGGCCTCTAGCAAGACATTATGATTACCCAAGTTATGCAAATGTCAATAATCTGACATAACCTAATCCACAATAAGTATTAAAATCCTTTTGTCTCTAGATAATTTGATTGAACATAAGCCATGGTTTATGTCATCCTTATACTATTCAATCATATTTTTTTTTTATCTTAAGTAGACTGATATTGATAACCCTTATCAATTCATTCTAGTATGGCCATACATTTTTCTTCAGTCTAACTTATCAAGGGGCCCATAGATATCTTTCTCATAATAAATGAGGGACAAATTCCTTCTTAATCACTCATATTCCTCACACGATTCACTCTATATCCAACAACAATCTATTCCATCATCTTGTTAAAGATAATATTAGATTGTGTCAAAATATAAAACTTGTCATGTAGAAATCCATGGTGATTTCAGGTTAGAGGACTAGGATAATACTATTGTGATGAAAGTCACTTATGACAATTATCCATGCAGTATTCTCATAGTGGGTCAATCCAATACATCATTTCTCAAATATGGATCTATGAGTTTATTTAGTATCTCATACACATGATTAGTAAAACATAATCATCAGTCAAACTTCATACTAGTCTTCCTTCATTATTATCCCATTAATAATGACCGACTAGGGATGATTTAGAATATAATTCAATTTTCACCTAAGAGTTTTACTATCAAGTCACATACTTGATGACCTTAGATAGAATTAACTATTCATAGAATTAGAATAAAAAACAATAATGAAAATGCCTCTTTATTAATAAAATGGAAAAATAATGAAATCAATATGTAGTCATTACATAATTGGCCTAGGGCACATCACTAACATCAAACTGCTTGGTCAACCATAATTTCACCAATGACAATGCCCCAACGCATTACCAATTAGCAGAATGTCATCTACATAGAGTAGTAGAAAAACCACCTTCCCATCCTTAATATGTTCGTAAACACATGGCTCATTCACATTTTGTGAGAACCCATAAGTCTTGATCACTTGTTCAAATCTTATGTTCCAAGAACGGGAAGCTTGCTTAAGTCCATAAATTGACTTTAGCAACTTACAACCCTTACCCTCTTGACCCTTGACCTTGAACCTTTCTGGTTGTTCCATATAAATGGACTCATCAAGATAGCTATTTAGAAAAGCTGCCTTGATATCCATCTGCCAAATCTTATAGTCGATAGCGGCAGCTATAGAATGAGAATTTGGATGGACTTAAGCATGGCTACAAGCGAAAAGGTTTCCTCGTAATCAATTCTTTCCTTTTGTGTATAACACTTAGCTATTAGTCTAGCCTTAAAGGTTTTGACCTTTCCATCCACTCCTCTTTTCCTTTTGTAGATCCACTTACACCCTATAGGTTTTGCCCCTTCGGGAAGATCTGTAAGCTCCTAGACCCAATTAGTCTCCATAGACTTCATCTCTTTGTTCATGGCCTCTGTCTAGAGTTTCGAATCGACATTCTCTATAGCCACTGCGTAAGTATAAGGATCCTTGTCATGTTCATCTGGTTTAGCCAAGAAGACTTTGCCATTAAACATATACCTCTTGGGTTGATGCTCGATCCTTTTACTATGTCGAAGCCCCTTAGGTTGTTGTTCAAGTTCATTTGGTTTTTCTATGCTGATTAGAACAGTTTCATTTGGAACCTTTGAAATGATTAGACTACTCCTTAACTCCTCAAGCACCACTTTGCTTCGAGGCTTAAAGTCGTCCATGCAACTCTCCTTAAGGAAAGTTGCATTACTTAAACCACGACTTTATTTTCCTTTGAGTTATAGAGATAACCCCCTTTAGTCCCTTTTGGATATCCTACAAACATGTAAACTTTCGAACGTGTTTTCAACCTATTTGCATCCTTAAATAGGACATGAGCCGGACACTCCCATATGCGAATATGATTTAAGGATGTCTTCTTGATCATCCACAACTCGTGAGGAGTTTTAGGGATCGATTTGGAAGGCACATTGTTCAAAAGATAACATGCCTTTTGTAGTGGATATCCCCAAAAGGATAAAGACAATGATGAATAACTTATCATGGACCTGACCATGTCCAATAAAGTCCTATTTCTTTTCTCTTCTATGCCATTCTATTGTAGAGTGTCTGGCGCAGTCAAATAGGGTAAAGTCCTATTATCTAATAAGTGTCCTAGAAACTCATTAGAAAGGTATTCTCCACCTTGATCGGATCAAAGTGCCTTGATGGGTTTACCCAATTGTTTTTCCACTTCAGCCTGAAATTTCCTAAACTTGTCATAAGCTTCACTTTTGTGGAGCATCAGGTATGCATACCCATACCTTGAGTAATCGTCAATAAAAGTGATGAAGTACTCATACCCTACTTGTGCTTGGATGTTCATCGGTTCACAAACATCACTATGCACAAATTTTAGAACCCCTTCGGCCTTGTTGCCTTTAGACCTGAATGGTTCTTTGGTCGTTTTACCCTCCAAACAAGATTCACATTGAGGTATAGATTCCACCATTAAGTGACTTAAAGGCCCATCCCTTACCAACCTTTGAATCCTATTCACGTTAATATCACCAAGGTGTAAATGCCAAAGATAAGTTTTATTAGAGTAAGAAGTTTTAAGTCTTTTAGAGTTATTATCATTTATCTCAACATTAAGTAGTAAGTTCATCTTAGGTTTGATAAAATATAGATTATTTTGCATCCATCCAATACAGATAAAAGATTTGTTTTTACGAATTACCACTTTATTATTAAAGATCTAAATAAGAGTCTTTAAATAAACAAGCTACAAAAATTAAATTCCTTATAAATTTAGGAACATAAAAACAATCTCGCAAAATTAAATTCCTATAATTATCAAAATAAAGATGGATGTCTCCCACTGCTTCTGCTAAGACTAAGGATCCATCACCCATCCGGAGCGTGAAGTCTTCATGAAGCAGACTTCTAGTTTCTTTGATCCTCTGTAAAGAAACATAAACATGATTAGTTGCACCGAAATCTATGACCCAAATGTCACTAGATTTCTTAACTAAACAAGTTTCTAAATACAAAAGATCACACCTAGCTCCTTTAGTAAAGAAATCCTTACAATGCTTCTTAATATGCCTGACCTGCCCATAAAAGAAGCACTTTAGCTTCTTCAGGTTCTTCTTCTTCTTCTTCTTGCTCTTGTAACAGCAAGAATAGAAGACTTCTCGTCCTTGGCCCATTGTTTCTTTCCATTCCTAGAATTGGGATTGGAACTAGAAGCAGCTGCCAAATTGGCCTTGCCACCAGCAGGAGACTTCCTGATTAGCAATTCGAACTCCTATAACTGTTTCATTAATTCTATTAAGGTCATATCCCACCTATGGCTCAAATTAAATGTAGCTTTAAATGGAATAAATTCCTTTGACAAATTTTCAAAGACCATAGTTAGTTGATTTTCAGCATCGATGTTGGCTCCATTGGTATGTGCCTCAACAAGGTAACCCATCACCAACATCATGTGCTCCTTTATAGATGTCCCCAGCCTCTACTTATAGTTAAGAAGTTTTCGAAGTGGTCCTTGCTGCTTAGTTAAGGCCTGGCCTCCAAACATGTCTTCTAGATTATCCAAGATCTGCTTAGCAGTCTCATAATCTTCATGTTGAGCCTACAACACGTTGTTCATGCTAGCCATAACATAGCAGTGGGCTTGATCGTTTGCATATTTCCAATGACCATATGCTTGGAATTATCATTGGTGGAATCTCCCATAGGCTTGGGAGGACAAGGGGTTCTCAGCACAAATTTCAGTTTCTCAAAAGAGAGGACGATAGCCAGGTTTTATTTCCAATCATTATAATTCTCTTCAGTTAATTGATTTTTATCAAGTATCAAAGATAAAGCATTCTTAGACATTTTTAATCTACAATAAAGAATCATATACCAAACATAAGCAAACATACAATCATAATTTAGTAAGATAAGACAATCATGTAAAAACATACAAACGTGTTTATGTGTCAAAACCTTGAAAATATCACAACCTTACAATAATAATTGCCAACTCAGAATTCAACAAGCTCCTAGGGGAGTCGTGCCAAATTTAATCAGGAACACAGATCCTCTCCTGATTAATATATGCCATCCAAGATCTGTATAATC
Organism: Artocarpus hirsutus; assembly: GCA_946598075.1. Taxonomy (NCBI): domain Eukaryota; kingdom Viridiplantae; phylum Streptophyta; class Magnoliopsida; order Rosales; family Moraceae; genus Artocarpus; species Artocarpus hirsutus. The sequence continues at coordinate 8,034 of CAMOHE010012481.1, forward strand.
CAGCATATATTAATAATCGTTTCTTTGGCCATTAATTTATTAACAGAGCTCCTAAGGGAGGTTAATAATAAATTAACATGAGTGTATAACCATCGTTTCATTATCTTATCCATGATTTATGATCACCACCTAGGGGTGTGTAACCATAAATCAAGCTAAAATACCTTATCCTTTCAGAGATCTAATTTGGTACATGATAGGAATCCCTTATTAGGGGTCGGGACCATCATATTCTTCCAATGGACCAACGATGGAGGTCTTAGGTCCTCTCTTCGAAAACCTTCTCCTACTTAATTTTTTGAAATCAAGGTTTTATTTTAAAAACATGCACGAACAAATTTTAATTGAGCGGCACTCCCTATTCTATATGTAATGTTATCAATATACATGGCAAATCATACATAATGCAGGCAAGCAAAGAAATCAAGTAAAGCAACAAGCAAAATAATAAAAAATAACCGTAATATTATGGTTCCACCCTAGATAATAGAAAATAAAGGTTACAAGAGAAAAATAAAAACATATTATTGATTCTTCATCCCTGAATCCTCAAGCTATTTCCTTCTTCATGTAATGCTTATTTTCAAGTCTCCAATCCTATATGAATCGAATACTCCATATTTCCAGTCATATCCAAATTTAATGTTTCTGAGAATTCTCCCAAAATTAAAATTAAAACTGCATTGAAAAACTACAACTTTTCTAGAAAAATTTTTAGCTCTCTGCTAGCAAGCTGAACTAGGTGATCTGCCTACCAGTCATGACCCATCAGTCTGCCGATCTTCCAAGATTGACTTGTTGATTCATGAGAGATTGGCCTACCAAACTAGAAGTTTGGCCTGCTGCTAGAGCCACCTGATTTCTACCCCATTAACGACCTGCTAAATCTCACGTCTAGCCTGTCGATCTGCTACCATCGTCCAATTCGGCATGCCGACCGAACAGAAACCACCCTTTTTCAAAAAATATAGTTTTTAATGTAATTCATCAATTTTATTTTCAACAATTCACATAAAATAAAATCAAAGACTCAAGAAATACCTACAAGCGCCATCATCCTTCTTCTACATTCGTCTTCTAGATTCGTCTTCTCCGAATGATTATTTAATTACAAAATTCTTACAAATTTAAAATTAAATAATAATTCCTAGATGAAGATGATAGTCCATCATCTATTTACATGAAAAACCTAGATACACATTCTAAACTCTAAGGAACTATAACAGGTATAAATTAATTAATTAATAACTAATTAAATAATAATTTAATCAACCATAGTTAATTAATAAACATTCACCATATAATCCATGACAACAAATAAAAATATATAGAATCCTAAAGTGCCAACTCTCTATAAAATTAAAATCAAGCATAGGAGAGATCAAGATCCCATAATTAACACATATAGCATGATCATAAACTCGTAAATTTACGTAAAAACCATGGCTTTGAGACTCACTCCCTTTTTATAGAGGTTGGGCCTAAGACTCAGTCCTTATCAGATGATGCCTCAAAATTCAAATTAGAATTAAATTTGGATCAATATCTAATGAAATCCACGTGAAAACGCGTGATTTTTTTATTGCGTAATCGGTATGCCAATCCGTCTAACCGGCATGCCGAACTTGCCCCATTGATAAGCCAAACCTGAGGATCAGCATGTCGAACCTACAATAAAAATCCTAGCAAATCCGTTATTTTCCACCCGCGATTCTATATGATAAAGTCTCAGTTTTAATTCAGATAACCCAATAAAGAAGTTATCTAGTTAAAATAACTTATTTAGTGTGGCATCCGGCCTGGGCGTACTCTCTTAAGCCTCCATAGGACCCACCTTGCAAGGCCCCTGGACTTATGACTCTTATTAGTAGACCATCCCTGTGCCGCCCATGCATTCGTACTGTCCCCTCTGGCGCCCTCTGGCCCCTTAGGGTTTTTCTTTCGCGTCCCTTGGGTTTGAACCTCAAACCTCCCTTAAGAGGTTCTTATTCCATCTCGAGTACCAATTGAGCTAAGCTTAATTGGTACTCGAGATGGAAATAAGAACCTCTTAAGGGAGGTTTGAGGTTCAAACCCAAAGCTTAATTGGTATTCAAGATGGAAATAAGAACTTCTTAAGGGAGGTTTGAGGTTTGAACCCAAGGGACGCGAAAGAAAAACCCTGAGGGACCAGAGGGCCCTAGAGGGGACAGTATAGATGCGTGGGCGGCACGAGGATGGTCTTTCAATAAGAGCCATAAGTTCAAGGGCCCTACAAGGTGGGTCCGATGGAAGCTTGAGGGAGTACGCACGGGCCGGATGCCACAATAAAAAGTGCTTTATTGTGGCATCCGGCCTAGGCGTACTCCCTTAAGCCTCCATAGGACCCACCTTGCAGGGCCCCCAAACTTATGGCTCTTATTGGTAGACCATTCCTATGCCGCCCATGCATCTATACTATCCCCTCTTGGGACCTTTGGTCCCTCAGGGTTTTCTTTCGCGTCCCTCGGGTTCGAACCTCAAACCTCCCTTAAGAGTTTCTTATTTCCTTCTCGAGTACCAATTGAGCAACTCAATTGGTACTCGAGAAGGAAATAAGAACCTCTTAAGGGAGGTTTGAGGTTTGAACTCGAGGGACGTGAAAGAAAAAACCCTGAGGGGCCAGAGAGCCCCAGAGGGGACAGTACGGATGAGTAGGTGGCACGGGGATGGTTTACCAATAAAAGCCATAAGTCTGGGAGCCCCGCAAGGTGGGTCTTATGGAGGCTTGAGGAGTACGCTCGGGCCGGACGCCACATTTAGATAATCTTTAGGAAAATAAATGAACTCTTGATAATTGTACAAGTTATCTTGATTTAATTTATTCAAATTAAATTAATTGATAAATAGACAAGAATTATCCGATCTCAATAATTCAACAAGTTTATCTTGAATTAATTTTGTCACAAAATTAATTCAACTGATAAACAGACATGAATTATTTGATTCTTCAAATTTCAACCAATCTAATAAATCTGACAAAGTCACCAATTGTTGGAAAAGTATGCCGTATCATTATAAGATTTTTGTGAGCTAGCAAGGGGACCTAATGGACCTATATAGTTCAAGCTCCCAATAATTATGAAACCTAATATCCTAGATATATATTTCATAATTACCAACTCCAACGCTACTACACAAAAAGCTTGGATTGCACTCTCAAATTATATAGAATTACAATGCCCATATAGCTAAGTCTCCATGACATATGATAATGTATCATATCCCCATAGGATTATCCATAATTGGCTTAAGGACAAGTTCTATCTTACATTCCCAATTATTTTTATCTTATGTTCCATTATCTCACCATCGAAAAACTTACCATCCAAAGATAGTATACTATTTGATTACACTTATGTAACCAAAAGGTTAAGCGTTCTAGTTTTTCAATTACAGGATAACGCAAATAAGAGGATATCACTACTTCTAAAGAGGAGCTATGGATTCTATATCTATGAATAATAGGACTACGCTATCAAGAGTCATACCTCCAATGTACTCGCATGCGTACCACTATTAAAATATAGGTGTCACCCTTTGATATATCGAAAGACACAAGTCAAGACAACAGTCATACTATTCATCTTAGGATTAAGATACAATAACATGATTGTCTAAAGTGAATTGATTTGCCAAGACAGAATTATTAATCCAAATCAATTCACTTTATGTCTCGATATAACACATTGTCACCTATGACAACGTGCCAATGTTTCTATTCATAGAGTTCACCTCCGATGGCCAAGACAAACTATCTCTCAATAGGGATATAGACAACATAACAATCTTTACATGAATAAAGAGCCCAACTTTATTCCCTCGATTGCAGATCTTATGATTTAGACTGTCACCTTAAGAATCGTGTTTTTCGCATAATCTATCCATCATATGCCCAATTCTTAAAGGTTTAGACTGATAGTCTTTAACTTTTTTTTGCTTAACATACATTCAACAAATTTGAACATAAAGAGGACAAGATTTGGTATATAAATAATAAATAAATTCTTTATTGATAAAAATGTCTCCAAAAAAATATTACAATTTTACTCTTTAGGGCGTACACGTCTAACTGTTTCAATAGTTAATTGGGAATAATTCTATGATTCATTGTATGATTATTGTTTAGTGGTGATGAATGATCCTTTAGCTAGTTTATCATCATTGTTTTATTTTACTTTATTTTTTTGTGTTTTCTTTTATTTCATAATTTAGTCTAAATCCAAAATCCCCCTTTGTGTTTAATTAGATAGTGTGTTAGGTTGTTTAGTGTCGATAACTAATTAATTAGACCTAATCCTCTACAGAAATGATTCTTACTCACCACTACACTTAATAACGACAATGTTTTAAGTAAGGTTAATTTAGTATCCCTTGAGACTTGCCATTACCTTCCTTCCTTTAGACTTCTTGCCTTATTCCAAGTCGACATTGCTTGCCTTGGTCCAACTAACTTACTTTGAGCCTTTAATCGATGGACAACTCCTTATCAGACTTTTTGGATTCGAACAATTACTCTAAGGTAAACATAAGGTTGAGAGCAATATGTTGAAGTCTAAAAACTATAAGGTTTTTTTTTTTTACTCTGGTGTTCTCTCACTTAGAAGCTCTAACTCAGAAGTCACAAGTTGACCTCCTTAAATAAGCAAAACCTAGGCATGAGATGTGTCTAGATACATCTACTAAGTTTTAGCAATAGATCTCAACTATGAAACTCAAAATTTAAATTCAGTTACTAAAAATATGCACGACTTGCGTTGAATTAAAATTCTGAAATGGCCATGCTAACAATACTCGATCTTCTCAACTATAATCATGTAGGCTATCTTAGCGGACTATCTCTAAATGCCACTTAAAATTTGTAATTTAAAAAATTTAAAATTGCAAAACAAAATATGTTAGTTTGTCCATTTAAATTTCAAATAGAATTTGATCTTATTAGTGGAAATCTCTACAAAAAATCACCAATTAAGCTAAGCTAATTAATTGATGAACCTAGACCCACTTAAGTGTAAATTATCTTAACAATGATTTGAATTTAAAAGATAAAAAATTTGGAGCACAAATTCAAATTTTTATAGTGCAAACATCTAACCAAGTCATTCAGATATCCAGAGATTATTCCTTTTCAAACAAGCCTCATAATCCAAATTTTGATCACAAAATTTGACATAATTTGCCACACAAGCAACCAAATGAATTATACAAGTTCCAGATAAGCAATTTAAAAATCAAACACAATAGAATTTGAAACCTTAAAGGGAATAAACTTAATTATCCATCAATCCACCTACCATCTAGATTAAAAGAACTTGAAATTTGAACTTAAGCATCTAGATAAATAACAAAATTTGTAGGGAAAAATTATAAACTAAGGTTCACATAGGGTCCAAAAAAGTCAAAAAATATACATATAAATTGTATATGTGGAAGGGTCAACAAATATTGTAATGCCCCTATTACGGATGTCACAGATGTGGTTATATTAGTTCTTTAATACTTTTATTTTAAGATAATCTAATTGAAGAAAATATAATTTGAAAACATAACCCAGGATCCATGCATACATTTTTTTTAATAAAATATTTATATACGTTAATATTTAATAAATTATAATAAATTACTTGATCATAATCATCATTTAAATAGTTTGTCAATACCAATGCAAGTTGATTAACTTTTAAAACATCTTTGAAATTCTACATACACAGTTCAATAGACCGAACTTGTCTGGCAATCCGAAGTTCAACCTTCGGCAGGCCTCCTGAGGCTCTGCAAAACAAGATTTCAAATTGATAAGATCGACAGCCCAGTATAGGATAATCGGTAGGCCGATCCATACATTGGCAGTCCGACCAGTAACAATTGACAGGCCAAATTATTGTATAAAAAAAATAGTTTAAAACCAATCTCATTGTTTCAATGCGGAAGACAATTGATAAAACTATAAAATTAAAATATCATACTTCATTTCATTTTTTAAAAATTTATCAAATAAACATACTCAAAATTATGAAATATAGTTCATATCATTAAAACTCCTTCTTTGGCGTTCTTTCGTTTGCAATTCATCGTTCTTGGTTCACACGCCTATCATTTTCCTCCACCTATTCCATGGCTCTCTTACCTTTATCTGCAACATGATGTAAAACTAAATAAGCAAACGCTTAGTAAGCACATTTTATATGTCACAAGTAAAAACATTTTATGAACATCATCATCATATGCAATATCATAATAGTGCACCATGCACAATTTCATAAGGAACATATCTTTCATCATATTATGCATATTAAAACTTTGTTCATTTTATCTTAAGGGCCCAAGTGTTGCATCAAAATCATCATTGTAGGCACGCTGTCATGAGAGGAGAAGGGTAGCTAATCCTAAACTAAACATGACATCTTAACATAACATAAACAAAAGTACGCAACACTTATTTAAGTGATACATATATATATATATATTTACGTTTATACTTTGAAATACGTCATCATTAAGCATGCACAAATTTCGAACATCAAATCTTTCATAAGTAACAAAATGAAATAATCATAGAATCATCATAGATATCATTATGAACAAAATTTTAAACTTTTACAACCATATCATGTTGCAGGTGAGAATGTACCTTAATTAACCTCACTCGTAGGTGATGTCACAATGTCTTGATGTGCTCGCTCCTTAGTGTGTTCATGTCATATATTCATTTAAAATATCAATTAACATTTATCTCAAAGAATTATTCATCATCACATAACATCTTCCATAATACATCTACAACTCCAATTCAAGAACTACATAAACACAATTTTCTGCTTGACCTTTATGTATTCAAAACTCAATAACTCATAATTCATATACAATTCAAGTACCAAACTTGGCAGGAACAAAGTTAACAAATAAACCCATTACATGATTTTTTCGTTGATTAATAAAAATTCCATTTGATATCCAAAACAAGTCATACAACATTCAACACAAAATCTGCTAGCAATAATAACACAGTGAGCAGTCCATACTTACATTCATAAATTAAATTATTTACATCCCAAAAAAATTCCATAAAAATCCTGCATGCAATAGACACTAAATTTCAACATATCCAAAAATCACCTCTAAATAAATTCCATACAATCCAAAATGTGCTTTCGAATTCATAGACAAAAACAACTTTAAACAATTCAGGCAATGAATTGCATGCGATCATCAATCTCAAACAATTAAAACAAATTTATTTAAACTCCAAAATTCCTAATAACAACTTATTAACATACAATACTGTACCATAAAAATTCCCAACACCAAATAAAATTATTCAATCATACAAAAGCATCACATAACAAAAAGTCCAACAATTTCACAGATGGAGTAGTCTCAAAACCTAGTCTTAATGAAAATTTAATAACACATAGAATTATCATCAAATTATCACCAAACTTTCCAGTCCATAATATAACATATACATGAACATATTTGTAAAATTTCATAGGAAATAACCTTCATATGCATCATGAAGAAAACCTATATTTTTGTGCAACACAACTAATCAATAACAAATTTCTATGAGTGGTAGAGAGAAGAAAATTCATATCTTAACATATAAAAATCAAAATAATGTGAAATTTGGACGAACATCACATAACACATATATAAACATCATACTAAAATTTTGGAGCTAAAGAAAATTCCAAGACAAAGTTATGGTGGCTGGGTTAAAGAGGAGAAATACATTTTAGAAATACAAAAAAAAAAAAAGAGTTCTTACCTTAAACAAATTTCTTCTCAAACCTCATTGAATTAACCCCAACAAAATTTCAATATATCTTTCAAATAATAGCAGAGGAATTGAGAGGGAGAAGAAGGAGAAGAACGTGAAGAAGAGAAACAGTGAGAGAGAGAGCATTTACATGAAAATGTAAATGGTGTAAAAAGGGAGAGATATTTTCTCTTTAATTTCAAAAAAATTCCTGACTATTTTAAGGCTAATACACGTGGAAAAATGGAGGGGATTTGGGAAAGTCAATTTATATGCTTATCTTACCATATATCACCTCTTCAAAATGGGAAGCCATATCAAATAATCCATTCAACCTAAAAGTCAAATATTAAATTTCCTAAAATAAGGATTTCAAGCCAAAAATACGCCAATCAATCAAAATAAATCATCCAATTTTATCCAATTATCATAATTATCATTGTCATAAATTTTGGGTGATTTTCTATAGATTGTTTGTTAGTTGTCTTCAGCCTGCCAATTGCTCATTTTGGCCTGTTGAAGCTGTGAGGTCCGACCTACTGATTCTATTCATCTGCCTGCCATTCTGTGAGGGTCATTTCGGCCTGCTGAACTGCCTTGTACACTAAAGTTCAACAAAACATTAATTATTATTAAACATACAACCTAAATGACATGAACACTTTGAGCACATCAATTCCACGTGGCCGTCACCTGTGATAATACTTAACATAAAATAGTTAGTAACATGATATCATATATCATTAAGGAAATTACATAATGTCATTACTCATACGTTACATGAAATTGGCGCACTACAAGAAATTATTGATTACACGACCTTTATTTCACGACCGTTTCCTAAAAACTGTTGTGGTAAGGTTAAAATTGCATGGCAAGTTATGCCCATGAAAATGAAGACCGTTGTGGTATGGGGTGAAGATACCACGACGGTTTTCTCAAAAAATCATCATGAAATACGGGAGATACCACGACCGTTTCTCAGAAAAACCATCGTGGTATCTCAAAGATACCACGACAGTTTTTGGAGAAAACTGTCATGGTATCTCAAAGAAACCATGACGGTTTTCTTGTAAAAACCATCGTGGTATCTTCCATGACGGTTTTTTCAAAAAATTATCGTGGTAGCTTACTTAAAACCCCTTTCTGACTTTGGCATTCAGACACATTTCAAAAACACACTTTACAAATACAAATATAGACCCGTCTGAATCAGCCATCGTCGTCTCTCTCCGCCTCCACACTCCTTAATCTCAGCCCAAATTGTAAGTTTTTTTGTAGAAAGTGAGAATAGTTCTTGATTGTGATGTATAATTAATCCGAAATTGATAAATAGTTGTTGATTTTGTTGTTTATTTCGTGAAGTTTGTATTGTGGATCATGGGTATGATTTCTTCATTTTATAATGAGTATGTGTAACTTGTTTTATGATGGGTGATTTTTTTTTATGATTAATTAATATATGTAGGTGGGTACATATATAAATTGTGAAATTAATTTTAATTGAATATTTGCTATATATTTATTATTTTGATTTAGGAATTGCAAAATGGATAGGAAATGGATGTGAGTTTTTGATTGTCTAAAGAGTATGTGAATGGTGTGGAAGAGTTTTTGGATTTTGCCAAAAGTCATGCAAATGGTGATAAAATTCGATGTCCTTGTGTTCAATGTGGAAACCATAGATTGCATCCAATTACAATTGTTAGAGGACATTTATTTCAAAATGGAATCCTAAGTAGTTATCAAACATGGCATGTTCATGGCGAGTCTAGTTTTAATCCAACTTTACTAAATAAAGAAAAGCACACTTTGTGACGTGGTCAATGATTTAGAAGAACACTTTGTGCACTGTCTGGATTTATTTAAGACAATGATGAATGATGCAGAGACACCAGTGTATGAGGGGTGTACCAATTTCACTAAATTGTCTGCTTTAGTTTGATTATGTAATTTGAAAGCGTCGGGTGGTTGGTCAAATTCTAGTTTCATAAAGCTGTTGGAATTTTTATGAAGGCTTCTTCCAGAGTGTAATAAATTACCAACTAGTATGTATGAGGCTAAGAAGACTTTGAGTACTTTGGGAATGGATTATGAGAAAATTCATGTATGTGAAAATGATTGTGTTCTCTAGAGGCATGAGTATGAGGACGAGAATTATTGTCCAGTTTGTCAACAAGCAAGGTGGAAGAAAGGAAAGGAGCCAAAAGACGGTAAGAATGGAGTGCCAAAGAAAGTGTTATGGTACATTCCACTGGTACCACGTTTGAGGCATTTATTCAAAAACGCAGAACATGCCAAGAATTTGACATGGCATCATGACAAACTGGTGGATGATGGTATGCTTAGACACTCGACGGATTCACCACAATGGAAGACTTTTGAAGCCAATCATCCCAACTTTAGTGTGAATCCAAGAAACATACATTTCGCTTTGTCGATTGATGGAATGAACCCACATGGTAACATGAGTAGTAGGCATAGCACTTGGCCCGTAATACTTGTTAACTATAATCTCCCTCCGAAGATGTGCACGAAGCAGAAGTTTTTAATGTTGTCTTTATTGATTTTGGGTCCTCACCAACTAGGCAATGACATTGATGTATACTTGGGACCGTTAATCAATGATCTAAAAATGTTGTGGGAAAAGGGAGTTGAAGTTAGAGATGCTTACTGAAAAGAGACATTCACACTCCGCGCGATGTTGATATGGACTATTAACGACTTCCCCGCATATGGCAATTTATCTGGTTATTTAGTTAAGAGTTCTATAGGTTGTCCTAGTTGTATGACAGAAACGTCTCACAAACGGTTGAAAAATGGAAAGAAAACTATTTTTCTTGGTCATAGAAGATGGTTGCCACGAGATCATCGCTATCGCAAACAAAAGTAAGCCTTTGATGGCAACAGTGAAGAAAGAGACCCTCTGCGCCCTTTGACGGGTGAACAAATATTTGAAATGGTACAAGATATAAGAGTCGTATTCGGTAAGAGAAAGTGAGGTAAGGAGGAGATGCAAAATGAAGGACCATGGAAAAAAAGATCAATCTTCTTTGAACTTCCCTATTGGAAGACACTTTTTGTTCGTCATTGCTTGGATGTTATGCATATTGAGAAGAACGTTTATGAATCCGTAGTCGGCACATTACTTGACATTCTGGGGAAGACTAAGGATGGTGAAAAAGCTCAGTTGGATCTAATGGAAATGGATATTAGGCCTAATTTGTTTCCCGAGAGAAGAGGGAACCGGACATACTTACCTCCGGCAAAGCACACGTTATCCAGAGCAGAAAAGAGAAAGCTCTATGAATGGCTTGCTTCATTAAAAGTGCTGGACAGGTATTCTTCAAACTTCAAAAAGTTGGTGTCGGTGAAGGATTTGAAACTTATTGGCATGAAAACACACTATTGTCATGTGTTGATGTAGCAATTACTGCCACTTGCTTTGCGGGGAATTCTAACAAAGGATGTAAGATTTGCAATTTTTAAGTTGTGCTCGTTCTTCAATTCAATATGCACGAAGGTCATTGATCCACTTATGCTAAATTCACTACAATCGGAGTTGGTGCAAACCTTATGCATGCTTGAAAAGTATTTCCCACCGGTATTTTTTGACATCATGATTCATTTAACGGTGCACATAGTACGTGAAATTAAGTTATGTGGACTAGTGTATTTAGATGAATGTACCCATTTGAAAGATATATGAAGGTTTTGAAGGGCTATATGAAGAATCAAAATAGGCCGGAGGGATGTATTGTAGAAAGTTATATAGCTGAGGAATCAGTTGAATTTTGCTCCGAGTACCTATCTAATGCGGACACAATTGGGGTGCCAAAGACTATAAACATTGACGCTAGGGGACTATCTATGGGCAATCCTTCTTTAGTAAGTTGAAAGGAGTGGGAGTAAGCTTATCTTTATGTCTTGCACAATACTAATGAAGTGGAGCCTTTTATTGAGGTGCACATGAACGAATTAAAAAAAATTCCCAAAAAGAGCAAGAAATGAGAAGTGGTTGCAAGATGAACACAACTGGACCTTTCGGTTGTGGATTAGAGCATACATCTATGGCAAGTGGTCCACATCACAAGATGAAGGCATGTCACAAGAGTTGAAGAACCTAGCTAGAGGTCCGTTGTCGGTAGTTACAAGGAATGCGTCATATTCCATATATGGTTATACTTTCTACACTCGCAAAAGGGATAAGAAGCATCTAGTGCAAAATAGCGGTGTCACTCTCAATGCAAAGGCTATGCATATTGCCTCCGCCAAGGACAAGAATCCAGTACATGGGACCATGAACTACTTTGGTTTCATTGAAGATATTTGGAAACTTGATTATGGGGGATTACGCATAGCACTTTTGAAGTGCAAGTGGGCCGACAATAACTATGTTAAGAACGACTATGACGGCATCATGGTGGTTGACTTTAGAAGATTGGGATACATGAATGATCCATTCATTATGGCATCACAAGCAATCAAAGTTTTTTACACTACTGATCCCCAAGACATGGAGTTGTCTCTAGTCGTCCCGACAAAGCCAAGAATAGTTATCGATTGTAAAGAAGTTGATGAAGATTGCATGGACATCCCTTCATTCACAAAGGGATTGCCATTGGTTGATGAGATAAATAATTTTGAAGATGATGTTTCGCACTTGGTTCATGAAGATATGGAGTGGATATGCATTGACGAACCAATGAAAAAAAAAGGTTAAAAGATGAGCATCAATAATTTGTATATATGTCAGTTTACGTGTAAAATTTTTGTGCAATTTACTACATTTTCCAATATTATGGCAATTTCTATATATTGATCTATAGTTAAATTTCTAGTAAAAATGGAGATAAACTATATATTCTGGGCCATTGGATGCTTAACACACGGGCTGGCCACCCTGGGCAGCAAAAATAAAATGTGTGGAAAAAGATTGTTTGACATTTTTTCTACGACGGTTTCTCCAAGAAACCATTGTGGTAGGACATTTCTTAGCTCTACCACGCAATTTCTTCAAGAAACCGTCGTGGTAGCTCTCTCGCGCCATCATTGGTTCGTAAATACGTATTACATATTTTTTTTTCTACAAGATAAATTGCACAAAAATACAAATTACACGATGCTCATCTTTTAACCTTTTTTTTTCATTTGTTCGTCAATACATATTACACATTTTTTTCTACAAGACAAATTGCACAAAAATACAAATTACGCATAGAGATACCATGATGGTTTCATGAAGAAAACGTCATGGTAGACATACTACGACGGTTTCTGCAAGAAACCATTGTGGTAGGTTAGAGCTACCACGATAGTTTCTTGCAGAAACCGTTGTGGTAGTTATCGGAGTCCCTCCATATTTTGCTTCAAATTTTTGAAATCCGTGCCACCCACACCTATTATATGCGCTCCCATTCCTCACTCCCTATCTCAAATCCCTCTTTCTCTCTTTCTCTAAAAACCCACTCCTCATTCTCTATCTCAAATCCCTCTTTCTCTCTCTCTCTAAAAACACCCACACCCATTAAAACTCCCTCCGCCGCCACCATCTCCACGGCACTACCCCACCTCCAGTAAGTTCCCTCTCTCTCTCTCTCTCCTCTTCCCCCTCCCCCTCTCTCTCTCTCTCCCCCTCCCCCTCGCCCTCCCTGCCCCCTCCCCCTCTCCCTCAAGGCCCCCACCCCCCCTTGCCTCCGCCCAGTCCCCCTCCCCCTGCCCAGCCTGCCCGCCCCCCTTCCCCCCCCCCCCCCCCCCCCCCCCCCCCCCCCCCCCCCCCCCCCCCCCCCCCCCCCCCCCCCCCCCCCCCCCCCCCCCCCCCCCCCCCCCCCCCCCCCCCCCCCCCCCCCCCCCCCCCCCCCCCCCCCCCCCCCCCCCCCCCC
>CAMOHE010012482.1:255-31564 GCA_946598075.1 Artocarpus hirsutus
TTTTTTTTATGTATTAGAAAAATGAACTTTAAAATACTCAAAGAACATTTTAAAATGATATGTCGTATTTTTTAGCATTATCTACATATTAATATACTAATATATTAATTTGATAAAATATCAAGTTCTTAAATATAATTTTATATGTCTAAATCATTAATCAGAATAAGAAATTATATAATCTAACCATACATTAATCCCTTAAGTGGAAAAAAAAAAAAAAAAAAAGCCTACCCGAGGTAAAGTGAGGTGGAGTTTGAGCTTAGACAACTAATATATATACAAATGGTCAAAATATTAAAAATTTAAGGATCTCTAAAACTATTTATGTAATAGGGTGTTTGTTAAAATGGTTAAAATCATTTATTAGAACTGTTTTTACTATATCACGTAAAAACTTTTACACTGTAGCAATTTTTAATTATTATTATAGCCTTATTTTGTTTATAATGAAGATAACGGTCTAAATCATAGTTTAAACTAACTTACCAAGCATATATTAAAAAAAAACAAACGAACAAACATTTTTTAGCCCGTTGTGTCTACCCATATGAGAGGCCGAATGATAACTTCGTGGGGTTGAATGACAATGCTTAGAAAATAAAATTTGGAATTCTCTAAAATTCAAGTCAAATCTCATTTAAAAGGGGCAAAAAGATGGGACCATCATCGTCCATACAATGCTTAGCTTGTGTTTAGTATGGTGGTAGAAATTATCCGTTAATACTGTTTTTATTGTAACCTTTAAAAGCTTTATATTGTAATAATTTTTTTCTTTTTATTATAACATATAAGAATTTTATACTATTTATAATTAAAATAATGATTAAAACTACTATTGTTAAATAACATATTAATTGTCTTTTTTTCTTTTTTTCTTTATTTTTGTTATTATTATTATTATTATTGTGTAAGACAACTTAAATCCAAAAGGACAATTTTTTCCCACTCTTTTTGATGTCATGATGTGACGAAAAAGGGACAGGCTTTATGGTTTATTCGCAAATCAAACTTCCAAACTCCAGAGCAGAAGGTTTGCAACTTTGCACAGTGTACGCGGTATTTCTACAGTCATTTTGGATTCCAATGATCCAAAGTCCAAACAGAGTTCGAGTATGTGGGCTCCACTCATCTAACGTGGCAGCCTTAAAGCCACGTGACCCCTGCACAAGTTCTCGCGGAAGGGGGGGAAAATGTTTTAGCACTTTTACCCCTGAATTTTTTTGATTTTGATAAACAAGGTCTGAACTTTTCATTTTGATACTCCACTCCACCAGCTTCTTTAAGAGGAATGCTTTCAAAGGGTCTTATCAATAAGACCCATTTAAATTTAATCCAATGAATTAAAATATTTAATTTAACCTAATAATAATAAGTCTCTCCTTGTACAATCAAAATCAAAATGAGAATTAAAATTAAAATTAAAAAAATAAAAAATCAACAAAAAAAATCAAAGTGATGAAAAACCCACGAAGGAAACTTCTTCATCAATGACGGGGGCGTCGAGCTGTCCTAGTCTGGCGAAGGGATGGCAGCGGCTTGATTGCAAACGTAGGGTTGCGGTTAGGGACGATGGTGCTGTCACCATAAAGATTCACCTTTGTCTCGACGAGATCTAGCAACGTTCTTTAATTCTCCTTGCAAGCAGCGTGCTAGCGAAGCTCCTCCATGCACACAAGGTCGCAAATGACATCGTCGGCGTCGTGGACTATCAACATCGTCGCCTCCATCAAAATTTTCAAAAAAAATTAGACAAAAAAAGAAACAAAAGCGAGTAGCAATGGAGCAACAGTCCTTCAACGACCCAAATGTGGAGCAATATGTGACAATGGAGCAACAGGCATAACGACATGAGAATTGCAACCCATGGTGGCTGACGGTAGAAAACGGGCATAGCAAACAGAACATTATTTTTTTTAGTTCAGAATTTTTTTTTTTTTAGTTTTTAAGTTTTCTTTAAGAAAAATTTGGTGTGCTTGAAATCATTGAACTTTTTGTGAGCTCGTTAGTTTTTCACTGTTATATCTAAATTTAATGGACAAAAAAAAAAAAAATCCTATTGATAAAAGGGTCTTATTATAGCATTCTCTTTGTTTAATGGTTGAAATGCCCTCCATTTTTATCTCTTGTGTGTGTGTGTGCGCGCGCGCGTGGAGTATTTAGATGTTGATTTGAAACATTGGTCTCCACACAAGAATAAGAGAGAGAATAGGATGAATTTTGATCTGACGTGAGAAAAACAAAAGAAGTAAGAAAAACAAAAAACTTGGTTACATGTCTTTTAGAAAAGACTTGGCAAGTTAAAAAAAAAAAAAAAACTTGGTTACATGTCTTTTAGAAAAGACTTGGCAAGTTAAAAAAAAAAAAAACTTGGTTACGTAAAAGAAAAAGAAAAAATGAGAAAAAAATATATTATTTTGGTGCCTCATAGTTTAACACTTTTTTGATATTGTACTCTTGTGTTTAAAAATCCCATTGACGCATATAGTTATTAAAATTTTTTAGATATTTTAAATCCTTTTTTAAGGAATGAAATGACTTTTATGATTTTTTTTCAAAAACATAATTAAATAAAAAATTAAAATCTAAAAAAGTAACTAAACTAAGAAACTATAATAATTTTAGTTATAATAGTTTAAAATTAAGAAAAAAATGAATTTACTTATCTTGACTTGTAATTGCTTAGAAGGAAAATAAAAAACATAGATAAACTTGAATTCGAGCCTATTTTTTAAAAAGCCATTAAAAATACACATATAAGAAGCATCTATAAAACAAAGGGTCTTTGTTCAACGGAGATCCAATTGGTGAGGCTCTGTTTTTAATTATTAAATATAATCAAAATATTTTTTCTACAGATCTAAAAAGTTAAAGCATTTATCTACTAGAAGGTTATTTTTTAATGGGTTCTAAAAAAATTGTCTAAAACAAAATACACAAAAATTCCTTAAGGCAACTTAAAAAGAAAACAAAATCTACTTCTAATGTTTGAAATAAAAATGATGGCAAATTTAAACATTCTATTTGGTCTATTATGCATTGCATTTTAATTAGTATTTACAACTATTCAAAAAATCCAAATACTTGTAAAAAATGCACGGGTTTAAAAAGATTGATCTATTTATGAGATTTGTAACAGGGTGTTTGTAAGGTGAATAGAACCAGGTTATAACTATTTTCACTGTAGCATGTGAGTATTTTACACTGCAGCGATTTTTTTATTATCATTGTAATATGTGAGAGTTTTACACTGTTTATAATTGAGAAAGTGATGTAGATCATTAACTGTCAAACACAATGTAGAAGTTATGTGCAACTGAAAAAAAATAGTTATGCTAAACTGTTATAAAATTATGTTGTCATTCTAGAAAAATTACCTATTATAACAAGTTACACCACAATTAGTACTTAAACAAGCAAGATTATAGTGCTACTCTTAGGTCCGTTTAATAAATCGATTCGAATAAGTGATATAATTTAAGTTAGTGTGATTTGAATTAGAATTTGAGTTAGTGATTTGAATTGTTATTCGAATTGACGTTTGAATATGTATTTAAGTTTATCTGAGTATGGAATAAAATTGAAATTTGTGTTTAGAGGGATAGTGAATATAGTTTTTGATTTATTAATAAATCTAATAAAATCTTAATGTTAATGATCTTAAAAAATATGCAATATGGATATTGATTTATTTCTCTCTTCATTAGAAACATAGTGAAAAAAATCATCTCAGTTGAATATTAAATGAAGAAATTATAATTTTTTTTCTCAAATATAGGAAAGAGAATTTTAGTTTTTACTGTAGCAAATATATCCGAGTATCTAGGGATGAGAACTTTAAAAACTTGGATTCTTGATACTCAAATAATTTAGATTTTTGGGGAAAAAAACCTTATTCGAAGGATTTACAGTTAGTTTGGTAAATAGATTCGAATTAATGATTTAATTTGAATTAGTGTGATTTGAATTAGGATTTGAGTTAGTCATTTGAATTGTTACTCGAATTTACTTATGGATGTGCATTTAAGTTTTAATCTGAGTATGGAATAAAATTAGAATTTGTGTTTGTAGAGGTAGTGAAGATAGCTTTTGATTTATTAATAAATCTAATAAAATCTTAATGTTAATGATCTTAAAAAATATGCAATATGGATCTTGATTTATTTCTCTTTTCATTAGAAACACAGTGAAAAAAGAATTATCTCAATTAGATATTAAATGAAGAAGTTACGATTTTTTTCCTCAAATATAAAAGAGAGAATTTTAGTTTTTACAATAACAAAGATATCCAAGTATCAAAGGTTTAGGAGATAAAAACTTTAAAAACTTAGATTCTTGATACTCTAATTATTTGGATTTTGGGAAAAACAAAAGCTTATCTGAAAGATTCTTGATACTCGAATTTAAATTTGTGTCAATTAAGTTCAAAGAATGCATAAAATAAACATACTAATATTCGAATTTAAATTTAAGTCTATTAAATTTAAAAAAAAAAATGAAACAAACATACCTTATAAATATTATAATATATAAAAATTTTACATTTTTTATTATAATATACAAAAAAAAATTAAAACCAATTAATATCAAACATCGTTACTACTTTAGTAGGCGAAACAGATTTAAGATAACTTAAATCTAAAAAGGAATTTTTTTTTTTCTCTTTTTGATGTCATGATGTGACGAATAACGGACGTAATGTATAGTTTATTCTCAAATTTACAAACTTCCGAACTTCAAAGCAGAAGTTTTGCACAGTTGCGCGGTAGTTGGATTCCACACATCCAAACAGAGTTTGAGTAGGTGGGCTCCACTCATCCATCGTGGCAACCTGATAACCACGTGAACAACTTCTCGCGGAAGGGAAAGAAAAAAAAGGTGTAATATAAAATCTCTTTTTTTTTTTTTTTTCTAATTAACTTTAGCATGAGCGAACACTTCTTCTACAAGTATTAATGTGTGTTGCTTTTACAGTGCTTGGAGACGACTTAGGATCAACGCAAATCGACCAAATATGTAACCGATGATGAGTTCTCTCTCTTCTTGCGCTGAAAAACCATATACACAAAGGGAGAGAGAGACTCCAAAACCTTGAATTCTAGCTCACTTGTTTTACTCCATTTCTGCTTCAAATTCTAGCTCCATCATCACGAATCTCTACCACCCAACAAAACCCATTTCTTTCTTTCTTTTTTTATCCATCTCCCTTTCTTCACTTCAAATCACCAAACCCAAAAATCCAAAAAAAAAAAAAGGAAAGTTGATCGTAGAAAAAGGATGAGCTTGAGTAAATCACTGCCAGAAAATCTGCCTATGGGGTATCGATTTTACCCCACTGATGAACAGCACATAAAGCTCTTGTGGCTTAAGACGATGGGAAAAGTCTCCGAAGTCGATTACCTCGTTTCCGAGATTGATGTCTACTCGTGCGACCCCTGGGATTTGCCTTGTACGTTTACTGCCTCAGAATCTTTTTTCTTTCTTTCTTTTTTTTTGGTATTATTACTCGTTGTTTCTTTTCTGGGTTTGTTTTTGAATTCTCAGCCAAGTCGAAGATCAAGTCAGATGATCAAGTATGGTGGTTCTTCAGTGGCCGTGATTACAAGAACCCGAGTAGTAGAAGTAGTAGTAAACGCTGCAAAAGGAGGACCAAGTCGGGATCCTGGAAGATCACAGGCACAGAACGTCAAATCAAGGACCCAGTTACCAAAGCTTGCGTTGGAAAGAAGAAAATCCTGGTGTTTCTTCCTTCTGGTCGCACTCCTGGCCAAAAGACTGACTGGGTCGTGCACGAATACTCTGTCCCTCCACAGAATGACCTTCCTATTCCTCCCCAGGTTTATAGCTTTTCTTCAACTGCCATTGCCATTGCTATTGCTACTGTGATCATGAGTTTTTTTTATTTATTTATTTTTTATTTATTTTTTATTTATTTTTGGGTTTCAGCACATTTACCCCTTAAACTTTAGGTTTATTACGATATAGTCCTTAAATTTTTTCTGTAGCAATTAGGTCCTTGAACTTAGTTAAGTGTAGCAGCTATGCCTCTAATCACAAACTTTTGTCGAGCAAAGAAAGTTTAATCTTTCTATTATTAATCTTTTTGCAACTTCTGCTGATTATGGTTTGATTTTTTTTTTTTTAATCTGTGAATTGGTATACATTTTCTATTATTATGCATATGTTGTTTTTGGTTTTTTCTTTTAGTTATTTATTTATTTTTCATTCATGCTACCAGCAAATCGCTTATAAATAGCTTGTTACATGGATTTTGCAATTCAATATTCATTTTATTGCAACACCTGAATTGTTATTTTTGTTAATTGTCCCTACATCTGCAGTGCATGATAAACATGCTCATTTGTTTCATATATTCAACTATAACTATAATTGTTACAGAGTTTTCTCTTATAAAAATTTAACTTTCCTTAACTGCTATTGATATTGTTGATTATAAGTAGGTTAGTTTTTTTAATTGTAAAATATGTTAACAATTAAAATCAAGAATCCAGTACGACAAGAGATTCAATTAGAGGTGGAATATTCTCCAACTAAATAAGTTTACCATCTATCCCGAAGAAGAATTTTGCTAGACCATGAGCCGCTTGATTAGCGCCTTTACATACATGAACAAAATTTAGACCGGAAAAAGGAGATGATAAAGTGATACATTCAACAATACATTTCTAAACTCATTATTGTAAAGAACATTATGCTGAAAAACATGGCTGACTAGTATATCGTATTATTATGACATCGTATTATGATTTTGCAATTCAATATTCATTTAGGGCAACTCATGAGGGTTTGTTTTTGTTTTTTGCTTTGTTTTGTGTTTTTTTTTTTTTTTGCAGTCCATAAACATTAATGTTATTCGTAATTTTAGATCTAGTCGTTCATTACAAAATTCGCAATACAATATGTACACTTCCAGATTTTTCTTCTCTTACAGCAAAAAGAATATACAGTAATCCGTATTCATTATTCGTTCTTGAAAGAAAATGCACATAATGTAAGCTACTGGTTTCTTTTTCTTTTTCATGAGCTGACTGACATAGTTAACTACTGCTAGCAACTGTAAGATTGACATTGTAACTTCATCCGAACTTATACCTTCTAATTTTGTTTAAATTATGCAGAGGGACTATGTTATTTGCCGCTTGGAGTACAGAAGTGAGGAGAAGGCTAGTACTTCAGGCTGTGACGACGGTAAACCAAGCGGTGACATGGTATCTGTATCTTTATGTGATACCGAAACTCCAGTGGAGAACAAAAGTGATGAGGAGGCTGGTAGTCGAGGCTATGATGAGGATGAACCAAGCAGTGGCATCACCTCTGTATCTGATATTGAAAATTCAGTAGCACATACTGCACTTTTTGAAGTAAGAACTACCATGTGATTTTTTCTACATTTTCAGCGTCATGTTATTCCTGTAGATTATGAGAACTTTATGTAAATTCTGCAAATATCTACTTAATTATGTTATGCAATTCCAGGATGGTCAATTAGAAGGCAATGTAGATCCGTTCTCGCCACCAATTTTCTCACCTGATAGCATCTTCACAATGGAGGATATTGATGGCTTCAATGGTGGCCTAGGTATCAACTATGAGCACTATCTTGAACCAGTGAATGCCCTTTCTGGTCCTCCAGGCGGTGACGTGGATAAACCAAGAGTCAACATCCCATCCAATATTGGAAACCCAGTAGCTCGTGCTGCAATTTCAGAAGTAAGAATGAGCATATCATCTTTTTCTATATTTTTGGTTTCAAGTTATCGTGTAAATCATGAGTTTTTGCAAATTGTGCAAACGTCTATATGATTATGTTAGCATTTCCAGGAACAAGTTCATGCAGAAGAGAATGCAGATTCACTCTTGGAATCAATTTCTTCATCTGATTGGTGCTTCTATTTAGAGGATATTGATGGCTTTGATGATGGCCAAAATATGAAGAGACCTGAACCAGAAGAGTCTCCCGTGGAGTTTTTGGATGGACTTGCACTTCCTCAGTGTAAAAACAACTATGAGGAAACAACATTCAATCGTTTCAATGACTCAATCCAGCCGACGTCATTGAAAAGGCCGTTAGATGTTCCAGCTGGTGATGACATGAACGTTGAAGGAGTCGATGGACGGGTTAAAAGATCCCGTTTATTAGCTTTTGGAGATGACTCCAATTACTATGAACCAGTACAGGAGAATATCAATATGTGAGTGAGATATGCCTTCACTCACGTTGTTACAGGGGTTATGATATTCTTCAATGGTTTTTTTTTAATATACCTTGCTATATCAACCTTCATAGAAGTTGGAAACTCTGCTACCTTCTAGAACATACCAAATCCTATTCCACAAAGCATGCCATCCTTGTCCACAAAAACCAACAAGGAAACAAACCCGTAGTGTTTGAATCTATACCCCATATAGCCGGCAATATCAAAAACCTACTGTCAAGAAAACCTTCAAGATTCTGTCCAAAAATTTTCTACTCAATCGTCACCAAAAGAAATTCTCTCAAATTAGGCCTATCCAAAGTAGCAAGACAATCATTGCTCGTGGACCAAGGCACCACCACATGTCCCTTCTTATGCAAAGAAACCCCAACCAAATCAATCTTCAACCAAATGTAATGCCAACCTCTTGATCTAGTAACATGGGCTGCGAAAATCACCCCTCAAAGCTCAGCATCAAGAGTTACGAGTCGTTTAATACCCACAAAAGCACTCAAAACTGTGTAATGAAGCTTTTCCAATTCTCTAAGTCCCTTTGTAGCTACCCATATTTATCTTAACCCAAGATGGCAAACGAGGAATGCCAAAATGATGGCTCTGATAAGTGTTTTAGCAGCAAAAGTTTCTTGCAGACCGAAACGCTGTAGTATCACGAGCTTGTACTGGCTAATAAACTTGTAGCCAACTTTGGAACTACCATCATCCAGAGCAGCTGCTTTTCCAACAAACAATATTGGATTCTTCAAAGTCCATATCGCCCCAAACTGCAACAACAGCAGTTGTGTTATGACATGGCACTTTTGAGAACTGAAGTGCTAGTAGGCTTGTTATTAAAATCCTTGAATGTATATTACCAGCTAAAATTGGCCTGAAAAAAGAAAGAACCTTTTGCAAATAAAGAAGGCATCGATGCAATGAAGCAAAATGTAGGTCCGTTTGCCTTGGCCAGACTTCGGTACTTCCTAGGAGGAAGATGGCGTCATCAGGTTTTCCTTACCCAAGAAACTGAAGGCGAGGAAGAGCTCCAATTATGTTCAAGCACCAGTTGTTCTCAGACGAAAGTGACTCGCATCAAATAGGGGTACATCCTAGCATTAGGAGAAAGGTAAACTTTCATATAGATGGATAGATGGATAAACCTCTGATAAAAAGAACCAGGAAATATATTCAACTATATGTGTTTTATAACTTTATATATGATATTTTCTTCCTTGCTGGAAAGAAAAATATATATATTATGAAGCTTAGAGTGACAACACACATACACTTGGAACATTTTTCTTCCATACACTTGAATATTTTTTCCCTTCATATTATTGCTTGTTTGCAGGTTAGAGAAGCTGTAAAACTCGCTACTGCTGTTGATCTGCCCCAAAAGGAAATCTCTGCCACACCAAGTCTCAAAACGGTAGAAAAATGGTTCATAGCAGGAATGTGAACTATCCAAAACTGGCAAGCTGCGAGACACCCAGAACCATCCTCTCTCTTGAGATGGAATTCAGGTTCACAGTCTGTTGGAATACTGCTTCGGTGGAGTACTCACCGGCACGGTTTTGTTAGCTGGGTTTTTTCGTTCGGAGCTGGAGTTTGTTGTGTGGAAGCTGGTGCTAGAACTCAGAACAAAATGGAGTTCTTTGTCTAACTTATTGTTCTGTTTGTTTATTGAATTTTCGTGGTGTATGGAGATATGCCTGGCATCTCTCACCGCTGTATGATAGCGTTAAATCCCACAGCAGTATGTTGCAGTGATGAAATCGCTATAGGTGTATTTATGTATGTATATTTGTATGTATGTGTGACCATGCAGTCTTGGAATGTGCAATCGGATTGTATGTGTAAAACAGGATTTTTGTTATTCTTCATGGAAAAGGAAGAGAGAGGCTTGTGAAATTCTCTACGACAGACGACATGTTGCTTGTTGGATACTTGTCACCCAGTCATAAATGGGATTATAACCCGTCCTCTCACGTGAGGTGAGGCCTACTTGTAGCATTTATATTCAATTAGGTCTTAAAGATGTAGCACATCTTTTATAAAAACGCAGGTTTAGCTTTGTAGGGTTGTAGCTTTATGGGGAAAAATTATATTGGTCTATTATTATTGTTGTTTCTTTGTATTCGATTGGCCCTAGAAAATACAAAGCTTCGCTGTATTAATTTTGCTTATCTATTTTTTTATAAGAATTTTGTGTTGGTTTGTTGGACGTCACATATTGATTTGGGTTTTTTTCATAATTGTTGTTATTTTTAGAATATTGCTCCTTTGATATGTTTAAATTTTGAGTATTTGGACAATTTAATTTCTAAATTTTTAATTTTAACAGGTTACTTGATGAAATTTATTTTTTGATAGTTGTGGTCATTGACACTAAAATTAATAAATGATTTTTGAAACTTAACAAAAATCATCTTTGTGTTATAATAACTGAAAATCTCATATAACTAATAATAACAAGTGAAAAGTATCATGTTTTTTAATGGTTTTGACAATCGTTTAGTGAACATTTGCATGTAATTTAATTATGTCAGTAAAAATGTAGATATCATAAGATGGAAACATGATTATTTTTATTGTTTTCAATTTTATAGTAAGGGACTAAAGTTTTCAAAAAACAAAAGCTCGTGATGTAAGATGCCAAAATTAAGTTCAGGCATAAGGGTGCTACCATGCGCATAATTTAGGGCTGACAGTACCAATAACCTTTCAAATAATAAACAAAAAACCTCAAGTGGGCACCCTAGAATTTCGCTTAAAAAAAAAAACACAGAAGAATAAATATATAAAGAAATTTCTACACGAAGAAAAAAAGAAAAAGAAAAAAGAAAAACACACATAAAACTCACCAGGAAAAAAAAACACACATAAAAATTAATGTTGTCTTTTTTCTTTAAATCGAATCCAGGAAGAAAGTTGACACTAGTGATAAAAATTTTTGCTCTTTGTTCTTTTCTTTTGTTTTTTTTTTTTTTATCATTTTTAAAGTTTTATGGGGTAAATTGATTAGTTTAGAGCTTTATTTTTTAAAAATTAATTTAGAGCTCTATTTAAAATACTAGAAAACTAGAAAAACATTTTTGTTCCAAAAGGTGACTTTAAAATACTCAAAGAACATTTTTCTAACAAGAATAGGCAGTTTGTATGAAGTATTATCTAAATATTACAATTCCAATCTATTAATTTAATAAAAATACAAGGTTCTTAAATATATGTCCAAATCATTGTCAGGATAAGAGAAACTATATAATCTCTCCATACATGAATCACTTAAGGAGGAAAAAAAAGCCTCCCAATGGCAAATGGCAAGACAACATCAAGTGACATAAAGTAAATTGAGGTAAAGTTTGAGCTTAGTGCTCATTTAGTTTATAAGTTTAAACAAAAAATTTGAACTAAATAAGATTTTTATCATAAAAAATTACTGTAAAAAATAATTCAAATTGTTGTTCCAATTTATGAATCAACGGGCTTTATCATCAAGTTGTTATGTTGCCAAGAAATAAGGAAGCACAGACGAGCGGGAAGCATAACAGACGAATAAAGACAGAAGCAGGCCAAAAGATGAAGAAACATATTCACCAAACAGTATACAGATTGGATCGGAAAACAAACAATTAGATGGTGAAGGGGGGCACGGTACTTTGTTTGGAATTCTAGAAAGTTCCAAACAGTGCTGAATCTTTTTCCCAGTAAAAACAAGGGGAAGAAAAAAACTTTCTGGAATTCTCTAGAATTCAAGTCAAATCCCTTTTTTATCACGAAAAGGGTTAAACAGATGGGACCATTATCATTCATAGTCTCCTTCTTTACGATGGTTCAGTTGTCTGTTTTTCTTTTCCCTCTCCTTTCCTTTTTTTCTTTCTTTTTTTTTTTTTTTTGGTGGTGGAACATGGTCAATACATGCACAAAACAGATTTAAGACAACTAAAACCTAAAAAGACCATTTTTTTTCTCTCTTTTTTGATGTCATAATGAGACCAAAATAGACGTCCTTTTTTCTCCAATAACCAAAGCCCAAACCCCAAAGCAGAAGGTGTTCTTAAAAAAATAATAAAAGAAAGGACCCTCCATAGAGGGTGGTTTGTACACGTTTACGCGGTAATTCTCCAGTCATCCAAACAGAGTTTGAGCAGGTGGGCTCCACTCATCCAACGTGGCAACCAGAAGCCACGTGACCACTCCTAGACAACTTCTCGCGGAAGGGGAGGGAAAAATGTTTTTTTTTTTTTTTTTATGACTTTACCCTGAATTTTTTAAATATTGATGAATAATGTCTAAACTTTTTCATTTTGATACTCCAGTCCATCAATACGTTTAATAGTTGAGATACCCACCATTTTATCTTTTATCTTTTTTTTTTTTGGTGTGTGCGGGGGTATTTAGTGGTTGATTTGAAAAATTAATCTCCACACAAGAGCAAGAGGGAAGAATAGAATGAATTTTGGTATGAGGTGAGATAGTCATTGGCTTTTATCTTTGCTAATTTAATTGTCGTTAGTAAAATAAGATGCATTGTAACGATTTTACAAGTTGATGAGATAATGTGTTAAAATTAAAAAAAAAGGTATAATTTAAGAAAACCCTAGTTAAAGTGATAAAATTTTAAAGAGAACAAATGCTTAGTGACATGGTGGTAATTGAGCTCATAATAATAGAAGATGGATCTGATCCAAGAAATTAGAAATGATGGGGCACTATTGATATTAAAAGCATCTTCAATGTAATGCTAAACTACCATGTCAATGTCAAATTTTAGAATATAAGTAGAAAATTAATCACTCTTTAATGCAATGTTATTCTTGGTGTTAAATCTCACATATGTTATTTTGATGACCAATTTGACACCAAATACAATGTATACCAATTTTTGGCATTTTATAACTATTGGTTGCTCTCTTTTTCCTAGTCTTTCATTAGGCTATTTATTTTTTAAAATTATCTCACAACAAAAAGTTCACTTTTATAACTTTTGAAACTTAATAATTATAAATAAATAAATAAAACATTTAAAATAATATTATATATGAGAAAAAAATGAAAATACCATGTTAAATATGTTATTATTATTAAAAAGATGCTTGAAAGAAAGGTTACAATTTAAAAAGTTTTAAAAAATTATAACATCTCATTGTTTTATACATTAGTTTTTTTTTACTGTAATAGCAAAAAGTGTTTATTAATTAATTTTAATTGAAAAATCAAATAAAGACTTAAAAGGTATTTGATAAGTGGTGAAAATTATTAATAAAAATTATTTTTATTATAACATATAAAAACTTTACACTATAATATTTTTTTATCATCATATATAAAAACTTTATATAATTTATAATTAAATAATAATAAAAATTTTACATAATTTATAATTAAGTTTATGATAAGAACTACTTTAGCCGCTTATACACACAAATCGCTTACATCACAGCTAACAAATAAGGTTAAATTTTATTTGTGGATCTTACATTTTTACGACACTCACCTTTTATTAAGGCAAGGTGTTTACCAGTATTAAGAAGGGGACTTGCAGCCAATGCAAATCAACCAAACCAAATACATCTGAGGAAGCCTCAACTTCATAAATAGATCACCCCTTTACTTCACTCCACTCTGCGAGTCTCTTCTTGTGCTTTCCAAGAAAAACATACACGCAGAGATAGATACAGCAAAACCCCCAGTGCAAACTCTTCTTTTTTTGTTTTCTTTTTTTTTTTTTGGCAACTCCATTTCTGCTTCAATTTCTCTTTGCTCCATCAAGATCATCATGAATCTCTAATACCCAGTAAACCCGCTTCGATCTTTCGCTTTTCCACTTTCGTCGCTGCAAATAAATAACCGAACCCGAAAATTCGAAGAAAAAAAAAAAAAAAACAGATGAGTATGTCACTGCCAGAAAACTTGCCTGTCGGGTTTCGATTCTCACTCAAAGAAGAGGAGGCTTTAAATCACTACTTGAGGCTTAAGACGATCGGAAAAGACTCCGAGGTCGATTTCGTCATCCCCGAGGTCGATTTCTGCTCGTGCGACCCCTGGGAATTGCCCTGTACGCATATTGCCTAACAATCATTCTTCTTTTTTTTTTTTCTTTTCATTTTTGGTGTTATTTTCATGATTGATTTTCTGGGTTTGTTTTGAATTCTCAGCCAAATCAAAGATCCACTCAGATGATCAAGTATGGTGGTTTTTCAGTCGCCGTGATTACAAGAACCCAAGTAGTAAACGCACAAGAAGGACGGCGAAATCGGGGTTCTGGAAGATCACAAGCGCAGAACGAGAAATCAAGGATCCAGTTACAAAAGCTTGCATTGGAACGAGAAAGATCTTGGCTTTCCTCGCTGGTCGCGGTACTGGCCGTAAGACCAACTGGATCATGTATGAGTACTATCCCCGACATCTGGATAATGACCTTCCTCACCAGGTTCATAGTTTTCTATTTTAATTGCTTTTTTTTTTTAAATCTTTCAATTATTTTCTATTTCTAAGCACATGTTGTTTTTGTTTTTTTCAAGGTTTTTTTAATAAATTATATTGTTAAATCTTAAGCTATTTGTTTTGTTATAACAAATTCCCAAGGTTAAAGATTAATTTTAAATTTTAATATTTAAAATTATTAGCAATTAAAATCTTTTAATTTTTATTAAGTATTTATTTTTACGTGTTAAGTTTTAATTACTTTTTTAAAATAAAGAGCCATGTTTTTAAAAAAAATTTATGTGTAAATTTTATGACTAAAATTATTTATATGTTTAACACTTAGTAATTATTAAATAATAATTGTTAATAATTTTAAAGTTTAAAATATATTTTATTAAAAATAAAAGTTTAAGATGCCTTATAAAAGCATAAATACTTAAAGATACAACAATAAAATTTTCTTTTTTTTTTTCCCTTGGTCGCACCAGCGCATCGCTTGTAAACAGTATCTTACATGGATTTCGTAATTTTATTTTATTTTTTTTATTATTACTTGGATTTCTAATTCAATATTCCTTTTATGCAACTTATGACGTTCTTATTGTTGTTGTAAAAATAAAAAAATAAAAAATCCAGTTGGGCAGCCACCTACCCTCCCTACCTGATCGTTCATTACAATATCTGTATTCTAGGCTTTTCTTCTCTTTCAAAGACCACAAAGTATATTCACAGCAATCTGCAAAAAATGAGATTTTTTATTTTTTGAAACGGTTTTGTGGTTTTTTTTTCTGAAAATTGCATTTGGTTATTTTTCTAAGAGATTGTATTAGCTCTGGGAAAAAAAAAAAGTTTGGGTATGTTTCTGAAAACGTGTATTAAGTTATATCTAAGACAACTTTTAACCATTTCCTATTTTCCTAACGAAAACCAATATCATCCTTTTTTTGTTTTTGTTCACGTTTTCAATGCATTTGTTAAACCAAACGCTATTTAGAAAGCTTTTTTTGTTTTCATGCCTCAAAATACATGCAAAAACATTTTCAAAAGTAACCAAAAACAATACCAAACACATATTTGTTGCTTGTCCTTGGAAGAAATGCACATAATGTAAGCTATATGTTGTTGTTTTTTTTTTCTTTTCCCTCCTTTACTATGAGCTGACTGAGACATTGTCTACTGCTAGCAATTGTAAGATTGACCTTGCAACTTCATCCTGCACGTGAAATTATACCTTCTATTTGTTCAAATTATGCAGAGGGATTTTGTCATTTGCCGCTTGGAGAACAGAAGAAATGAGAAGGCTAGCACGCGAGGTTGTGACGATGGTGAACCAAGCGATAACATCATATCTGTATCCAACATTGAAAATCCTGTGGAGAACAAAATTGATGAGAAGGCTGGTACTCCAGGCTGCGACGAGGGTAAATCAAGTGATGACATCATATCTTTATCTGACATTGAAAATCCAGTGGATAACAAAAGTGATGAGAAGGCTGGTACTCCAGGCTGCGATGAGGGTGAATCAAGTGATGACATCATATCTTTATCTGACATTGAAAATCCAGTGGATAACAAAAGTGATGAGAAGGCTGGTACTCCAGGCTGCGATGAGGGTGAATCAAGTGATTACATCATATCATTATCTGACCTTGAAAATCCAGTAGCGCCTGCTGCAATTTTTGAAGTAAGAATTTGCATATGATCTTTTCTACATTTTCAGTATCAAGTTATTCCTGTATATCACGAGAAGCTTATGCAAATTATGAAAACATCTACTTCATTGTGTTACGCAATTCCAGGTACGTGGTCATTTAGAAGGAAATGCAGATTCGCTCTCGCAACCAATTTTCTCACCTGATTGCCACCTCACAATGGAAGCCATCAGTTGTTTTATCTTCGAACATGGCTTCAATGATGGGCAAAATGTCAACTACGAGCACCATCCAGAACCAGAGAGTGCCCTTCCTGGACCTCCAGGCTGCAACGAGGGTGAACTAAGGGGTGATATCCCATCCGATATTGGAAATCCACTAGCTGATGCTGCAATTTTAGAAGTAAGAATGAGCATATCTTTTTTTCTACATTTTCAGTTTCAAGTTATATCTGTAAATTACGAGTAGATCATGCAAATTGTGCAAACATCTACTTGATTATGTTAGCCATTTCCTGCCTCATCAGGTTTATAGTTACTTCATAACAAGTATTGCTATTGCTGATTATAGTTAGTTTGGTTTTTAGCCCATCTCGTTGCTTTTTCGTTTTTCATAATACTTCATCTGAGTTTTGAATTGGTACATTTTCTATTAAACGTACACATATGTTGTAATTTCATCGCACCAACACATTGATTATAACTAGTATTTTACATGGATTTTGTGGTTCCAAGTTCATTTTGCACTTTGTTTCATAGGTTTAAACCAAAAAGTCTTAGTTTAAACCTTTTTTGCTACAGTATTTTTCTCGCAAAAATTTTAACAAATTCAAGATTTTGTTCAAGCTTTCTGTACAAACCCATAATTTAAACGGGCCAATAGCACTTCAGCTTTTTTTTCAGAGCAATTATTTTTGTTAGTGCCAGCATAAACTTTATTTATTGGTATGTTATCTATTCCCTAAATGTTCAGCTCACACTATCATGCTTTCATAATCAAAGCTACAGAGTGACTCGTGTTTGCTGTGGACTCATTCCTACGATCGTCCCTACTTTTGTGGGATCAATATTGCGGTCGTAAGGACAATTTTGATTCACTCACCTCACCAAAGTCATTCCTTCCTCTGCTACCTCTACCAAACAATGAGAAGTTCTGAAATCCTTCCACCCCTTCTTTCACTCTTTCCTCCTAAACAAGACCTTAAATAAAAGTAGATCATCCATAAACTGCAAAGCTGTTCATAATCTTAGTAATGGTCATTCATTGCAATTCCAATTATCCTTCTCTTTCCAAGATCACAAAATACATGCACAAAGAATCCCGATTCATATTTGTCCATGAAAGAAAATGGACAATTTCTTTTATTTCTGTAATGGGGACAGCAAAAATAAAGTATATAAGCTCTACTTTTTTTCATTTTTTAATCTGCTTGACTGACACAATTAGATATGGCTTGGATGTAATATTGACAATGAAACATACTATACTCGAAACTATACCTTCTTTTGTTCAAATTATGCAGGATTCCTATCTTAATTACTGCTTGGAGAACATAACTGATGGGAAGGCTAGTACTCCAGGCTGCAACATAGGCGAACCAAGCAGCAACATCACATACGATGTTGAAAATCAAGTAGCACCTACTGCAATTCCAGGGGTAAGAATGAGCATTATCTTTTCTGCATTTTCATCATCAAGTTATTACCATGAATCATGACAAGTTTATGCAAACCTAAATATCTACTTGTTTATGTTTCATAATTCCAGGTACATGGTTACAAAGAAGTGATTGCAGAGTCGCTCTCACAACCACTTCTCTCGCCAGATTGCTACCCCACACATAAGGATATAAATTTGAACCTCTCAAACAGCTTCAATTATGTCCATAACAACTGGCATGCTTTATGTGGAGCTGATAAACAAGAAGAGTCTCCTGCAGTGTTTTTGGATGGGCTTTCATTTGCTCCGTATAAAAACTACCATGGAGAAACAACAAACAATCTTGTCAATGGCTCTGTCCAGCAGATGTCCTTGAAAAGGCCGTATTTTCTTGACGTTATAGATAGTGATGACACGAATGTTGAAGGAGTTGATGGACGGATTAAAAGGTACCATTCATTAGCTCTTGGAGAATGACTCCAATTGCTAATGAACCAGTACAGGAGAACATCAGGAAATATGTAATAATGTGCCGCTCGCATTATTACAAGGGTTATGATATTCTCCTGTATGTGTGTGTGTGTGTGTGCGTGCGTGTGTGTGTGTATCAACCTCCACAGAAGTTGGATACTCCACCATTTCCTAGAACATACCAAATCCTATTCCTCAAAGCATACCATCCTTTTACCAAAAACCAACAAATAAACAAACCCTTAGTGTTTGAATCTATACCTCGTATAGCCAGCACCATTGAAAAGCTACTGCCAAGAAAACCGTCAAGATTCTGTCCAAAAATTTTCTACTCAATCATCGCCACAAGAAATTTTCTCCAATTAGGCCTATCCAAAGTAGCAAGACAATCATTGCTCATGGACCAAGGCACCACCACATGTCCCTTCTTTTGCAAAGAAACCACAACCAAATCAATCTCCAACCAAATGTAATGCCAACCTCTTGATCTAGTAACATGGGCTGCAAAAATCACCCCTTAAAGCTCAGCATCAAGATTTACGAGTCGTTTAATACCCACAAAAGCACTCGAAGCTTTGTAATGAAGCTTGTCCAATTCTCTAAGACCCTTTGTAGCTACCTGTATTTATCTCAACCCAAGATGGTGAACAAGGATGCCAAAATGATGGCTCTGATAAGTGTTTTAGCAGCAAAATTTTCTTGCAGACCGAAACGCTCTAGTATCACGAGCTTGTAGTGGCTAATCAACTTGTAGCCAACTTTAGAACTACCATCATCCAGACCAGCCGCCTTTCCACCAAACAATACTGTATTCTTCAAATTCCATGTTGCCCCAAACCGCAATAACAACCGTTCTCTTATGAAATGGCACTTTGAGTACTTAAGTGCTAGTAGCCTTGTTAATAAAATCCTTGAATGTGTATTAGCAACTAAGATTGGCCTGAAAAAGAAAGAAAATTTTGTAAATAAAGAAGGCATCGATGCATCAAAGCCAAATGAAGGCCCGTTTGCCTTAGTAAGACTTCGGCGCTTCCTACGAGGAAGATGGCGTCGTCTACCCAAGAAACTGAAGGCAAGGAAGAGCTCCAATCATGTTTAAGCTCCAGCTGTTCTCAGACGTCTGAAAGAGACTCACATCAAATAGGAGGAGAAAGGTAAACTTTCATATAGACGGATGGATGGATAAACTTCTGATACAAGGAACCAGGAACTATACTCGTGTGTATGTGTGGTTTAACTTTATATCAGATAGTTTGTTCAAGGAAAAATATATATATTTTGGAGCTCAAAGTGACAACACACATTCACATGAATATATTTCATCCATATACAGAAAAAAAAAAAAGGAAAAAAATTTCCTTCATATTATTGCTCCTTTGCAGGTTAGAGAAGCTGTGAAACACGCTACTGCTTCTGATCTGCCCCAAAAGGAAATCTGTGCCACAAAAAGTCTCAAAAGGGTAGAAAAATAGTTCAAAGCAGTAACATGAAGAACCATTCAAAGCGGGCGAGCTGCGAGACACCGCGGAAACATCCTCTCTCTTGAGATGGAATTCAAGTATACTGCTTCGTTGAAGTACTCATCGTTACGGTTTTGTTAGCTGTTTTTTTCCTTCGGGAACTGTTATTTTTGTGTGGAAGCTGGTGCTAGAAGTCAGCAGAAAACATGGAGTTCTTTTGTTGCGTGATGTAACTTGTATGTTTTGTATGTTTTTGAATTTTCGTGGTGTACAGAGGTGCATCTGGCATCGGTCACCACCATACAATAGCGTTGAATCCCACAGCAGTATGTAACAGACTTGCATTGATAAAATCGCTATGGTTGTATGTATGTGTATATGCACTCGTGAGTTCGGCATTCTTTCTTTGGGCCAACGCTTTTGGTTATTATAGTACTAAGTTCTTATATCCTACAATAATTTTAACTAAATTAAAAGAATAATTTTAACTAATTAATTTTAACTTATACTCCTAAACACCCTGTATGTATGAGCGGAGTGTATGTATAAAACATGATTTTGTTTCTGCCTCGACCATCTTTATGGAAAAGGAAGGGAGAGACTTGTGAAATTGTCAACAAGTGACTTGTTGTTTGTTGTGTTGGGATTAAATATGAAAACACAACGGAAGAAATGCATCGTTAACAAACAAAAATTTTTTGAAAATTTTGTTCATCAGAAATAGTTATATAATTTTAATTAATAATAAAAAGCTCTAGGAATTTTTACCAACATTTTAAAGATCTATCAGGGTATCTTAACTTTCTTTTTTGATACCACGATCTTTCAAGCTAGGCCTCCACATCAATGAAAAGACGAGTAGGCGTCAAACTACAAGAATAAATTTACCTCATATTTTTTTGGATTTCCTATGTATTCATCTCATGTCTACTATGTACTCATCAACACATGAGATATATGTACTCATCAGCACATAAGATAGCAGATTTTTTTTAAGAGAAAAACTCTTAATTTTTTTACTTTAGTATTTTGCAAAAATTACGTAAAAGATTGATCTCATAAAATAATTATTATCTCTACATTTTTATATATGTTTATTTTTAATTAATTTTAAGTTTAAAAATAACCACTATATCATATATATAAAGAAGAGATATACTTTACATTTCTTATCTTTTTTATTATTAAAAAATTGAATCACGTTTTGTTTTGTGATTCTTTAAATTATATATATATATATATACACACACACACCTTTAGGTATAGGTAAAGTTTTTTTTTTTTTTTAATTAAAGCTTTCTTTTATATATATATATAAAGTTTAAAAAACAAAACGTGAACGAATTCAAAAAAAAAAACGAATTTGTTTACGTTTATATATATATATTAATATATAATAAAATCTTTTATACATACATTAAATTTTAAAAATAAATCATATATTTAAGAATAGATTTTAAATTAAAATTATATTTAAATAATTATATCATTCAAATATTATAAATTAATTAATTAATTAATACCCAGTTAAATGTGACAACATTTATCATGTTATATTATGTGTCACAGTAAATATTTTTCTGTATCGTATTAATAACTCAAGTGTAAAAATAATTAATTTAGAATTCAATAATTTTAAATTAAATATGTATAATTTATTATATGCATTAAATCTAATATAGTGTTATAGATGTGGCATTGGGGACCTGTGGACTTATACTCAAGCTCTAATAAATTTGACAATCAATGAAACTCTTTAATTAATGTGCCAAATTTATTAATGTCAGTGTTACTCCACTAAAAACTTGAAACTGAACTCTTGTGATTGTAGTAAAAATTACTCAAAAAAAATTAACGAGTGGCCTATTGATATAATCATTACATATAAGTCAGTCATTTATAAATAGTTTATAATAAGAGCTGGGTTCAATTTATGTATACCTTTCTTATTATATCTTTATCATTGAGTTTCAATAATTCTCCAATAAACAATTAATTCATAATATTATTATGAACAAACACTCTATTGTTCAAACTTTGAATCATCACTCATTAAAACTATTTTTCTAACTTCCATAAGGAAGGAATGGATTCCATGTTTATATAATATTATTCTCAGCCATATATTACATTATGTTTCTAAGATGCAAAGTTACGATCTGTATTAATACAAATCTTACCTTGCAAATTAAAAAACATAATGTCATAAATAGGAGTCTAATAAGTACTCAGGATTAAGACTGTCAAATATATGATCATCATAGTGATAAATTTGAATACTTTATTTATAACAGATGATTATTAAAGATTCATAATTTATCTGGTCCAATCTTATATAATTTCATTATATAAAGTACATTCAATCTAATGTCATTCTAAATGAAATTGGATCATACTTGTAATATTCAATTAAAGATCCTAAATTTTAATTAATTATTACGGACTATTTAGATTGTTATTTATAAATTTTATCCCTAAGTATATAACACTTATATGCTA
Organism: Artocarpus hirsutus; assembly: GCA_946598075.1. NCBI lineage: Eukaryota > Viridiplantae > Streptophyta > Magnoliopsida > Rosales > Moraceae > Artocarpus > Artocarpus hirsutus. Next base: position 22,639 of record CAMOHE010012482.1, read on the forward strand.
AATTTATAGTCACAAATAATCATGAAATTTTCTTGATGTTTATAGAAGTATTCATAATTCACATAAGTAACCAAAATAATTATAAATGTTACTTTATTTATTTATTAACAATATGTACAATGTCACAGCTTATAGGACATTAAATCCAAAATGTTGGATACCTGTTACTTGGTGTTCAATTAAAAATTGGCACGTTTAGCTTCCTTGTCACAGTTGTTGTGTTTTGTATTCTTTAATTCGCTTTACCAAATAAGTTTCTCCCTATTGATATACATACATACATATATATATATATATATATGTATGTATATATATATATATATTTAAGAATTTTGTGTAGGTCTGTTGGACTTCATGGATTGATTTGGGGTTTTTGTTTGGAGAAATTTTTTTTTATTTACATTTTTTGGTTTGGGGGAGGGGGGGATGGCGTTTGTTGTTGTTGGTTGTCTTCTTCTTCTTCCTTTTTTTTTTTTTCTTTCTTTCTTTCTTTTCTTTGGATATGTATAGAATAGGGTTATTGGAAGGGAGTCCTCAAATTGCCGGTATTGTGACAAAAAAAAAAAAATACCATCTACATCTTAACATACCAATTTATTAATTTAATAAAATGATTTGGGTTAAATAGTTCATTTCTAAGCCTTTTTTTTTTAAAAAAAAAAAATTAATAGCCGATGTATTTGAAAAATAGTGAAATGGCTATCTTTGTACATCGACAATATATTGAGGTTAATGCTAATGTACATCAACGATGTATTGATTTATAGTTTAATATAAATTAACTTGTTGGTTTATTCATCTGGTAATTTATCAGTTTCTCGATAATAAATCATTGGTAGATCAATGATAAACTAATTTATTAATGATAAACTATGTTAATAAATAGGATCCTTAACCACAAAAAAAAACTATAGTTGATGAGTGATATCCTAATGTTAATCAATGATATATTGATGTTTATTAATAATATGCTACTTTAACCATATGTTTGGTTAAAGGTGGTTTACACCACCAACTCAGTTATGAATAGTGTAAAATTTTCACATGTAACAATAAAAATAGTTTTAACCAATGGTTTTTACCACCATGGCAAACATCCTATAAAAAAAGCCATTTTCTTGATTTTTAAAAAATTTGACATTTATTTAAAAATGTAGCCAAAAAAGGCCATTAGACTAATTTTCCCTTTAAGTTCTTAAATATAGTTTTATATGTCCAAATCATTAATCCGGATAAGAAATTACATGCTAAGCAGACATTAATCCCTTAAGCGCCCAAAAAAAAAAAAAAAAGCATCTTCAATGGCCAATGACAAGACAACATCAAATGACAAGAGGCAAAGAGAGCTAGAGCTTGTGCTAAGACAAAAAATATTCATATGGTCTTCTTTGGATAATTATATTTCTAATGTTTATATTTTTAATATAGGTATATTTTAACCACAATTAATGATATACTGTAATAAGAATTCAATATCATTAATTATCATAAACAAGACCATATGAATATTGAATTCTCAGTTGCAACCGGGAGTAACCGGTTAAACCGTACAATGAGGACTTAAAAAACCACAGTGCGGTCGAGCTTATTTATTTATTTATTTTTTGGGTTAATTTCGAAGAGGGCAAATTATAGGGTTCCATTAGAATCTAATTTGCTAAGCAGCTTCTTCTTGAGCTACGAAATCCAAGTCAAATTTGCTCTGTGAAGTCCCTGACTTTAAATGCGACACTTCACTCACTGACCTTTTGTGCCTGGTCATGGGGCTCAGAAGCAAGGCATTTTGAGCATATGTGGTTGCCAAGTTATTCTTTCTTTAGCTCGCCTGATATGGCTTTGGATATCTTATCGCTGGCGCTTCAGTGAAACAGAAGGGTTGAAGATTCAGTAAAAATGGTGTTTGGTTAAAGACGGTGTGAACCACAAACTCAGTTATAAATAGTATAAATTTTTCACATGTTACAGTAAAAAGAAAAAATTTGCTATAATATAAAGCTCTCATATGCTGCAGTAAAAACATTTTTCATCAATGGTTCCCACCACTAACCAAACACCCTAAAAATGAAATTTGAGAAGCATTTATTTATTTTGTTATGCAAAAAATGCCAGAAAAGAAGAGCACAAAGATTAATAAATTAAAAAACCAATTTTGTATGGTCAAAACAAAAATTACGTATCTGAGCAATACAAGTTACGCTCTAATTTTACCAAATTACATGATCGTTTCAAATGAACAATCCGTACATAAAACTTGCCATTAATACTCATATTATGTTTAAATATTATCCAATTGCTCAGTCATCTACTATGCCTACCAGTTGTAGCAGGTTGCAAAGCTACTAGTTTGTACAACCTAAAATTTTAACAATGTCATCTAAGCTATTTAGGACTAATTAAACTATTTTACCATTACTGACCTTGCTTCTTAACTCTTTGATGAAACTCCGGATGAAAGTGAATCCTAAATTTATATATTTGTATGTGTAGAAATATGTATAGGAACGCTTTAATGTTTGAATTTTTCAAGCAGTTGAAGCAGATAAAATTGATTGTGGTCTTCAAGATTTGATCATGTTAAGAAATGAGAAAGCACAAACAAGCGGAAAAAGCGTAACAGAGGAATAAAGATAGAGGCAGGCCAAATTTTGAGTTTGTTTGAAAACAATATTGAAATTTATAGTTATAACTTAAAAATTATAATACGTGAGAGTTTTATATTATAATAAATATTTATTTTTTATTATAGTATATAAAAATTTTACGCTTCAACCATTAAATCTTTTTTTGTTCCAACAGATTTTTTAAATAAAGTCCAACAAACATATTCAGTGAAGTAAGCAGTATACAAATTGGATTACCCAAAAAACAATTAGATGGCGGAGGGAGGGGTCAGTCGTCTGCCTTGTTTGGAATTCTAGAAAGTTCCAACCAGTGTTGAATCTTTTTCCAAGTCAAAACAGGAGGAAAAAAAAAAAAAAACCTTTGGAATTCTCTAGAATTCAAGTCAAATTCCATTTTAATTTTATCACTAAAAGGGCAAAAAGATGGGACCATTATCATCCATGATCTCTTTCTTTAGTCTGTAGAATGTTTTACATTTAGTTTGAACAATTAGGTGAAACTTAAAGTTAAAATATAAATATTATAATATATAAAAATTTTACTTTTTAATAATTTTTTATTTTTTATTATAATATATAAAAATTTTATACTGTAATAAATTAAAACTTAAATTGTAACTTATTTTTTAAATAAAGGCTTAATTGTCAGTTTTTTCTTTTTCTTCCTTTTTTTTTTTTTTTCCCGCTTTGTTTCGTTTGTGATGGCTTAGTTTGGAGAACACAAGACAGATTTATTGCAGCTAAAACCTAAAAAGACTATTTTTTTCCCTCGCTTTTGATGCCATAATGTGACGAAAAACGGGTGTACTTTATTCTCAAACAACAACGTGCGGCTCCACTATCCGACGTGGCACTGTGCCACGTGGCCACTTCTCTGATATCCATAGGCAACGTCTCGCGGAAGGAGAAAAATGGATTTTGCACTTTTAGCCCTGAATTTTTTGAATTTGGATAACTTACATGCCACGTGACCACTTCTGTTGACACGTAGACAACTTCCAGCGGAAGAGGAAAAATGGTTTTAGCACTTTTGCCCCTGATTTTCTTTTAAATTTGGATAAATTGCGTCTGAACTTTTCATTTTGAGGACCCCTCAAAGGCTCAAACTTCATTAAAAGATCACACTTCACTTCCCTCCATTCCGCGAGTGGTCTCTCTCTTCTTGCGCTTTCGAAGAAAAACATACAGAGAGAGAAAGAGAGATACCAAAACCCCCACTGCGATTTTTTTTGAACTCCATTTCTGCTTCAATTTCTCATTGCTCCATCATCATGAATCTCTAACACCGAATAAACCCATTTCGTTTTTTTTCCCATTTTCACTTTCTTGCAAATCACCGAACCCCAAAAAAAAAAAAAAAGTAGAAGAAAAAAGAAGTATGGGTAAATCCCTGCCAGAAAATTTATAGTTACAACTTAAAATTTAAAATTTATAATGCATTAAGGTTTTATATTGTAATAAACATTTATTTTTTATAATAGTATATAAAAATTTTACTTCAACCGTTAAATCTTTTTTTGTTCCAACAGATTTTTTAAATAAAGTCCAACAAACATATTCAGTAAAGTAAGCAGTACACAAATTGGATTACCCAAAAAACAATTAGATGGCGGGGGGAGGGGTCAGTCGTCAGTGCCTTGTTTGGAATTCTAGAAAGTTCCAACCAGTGTTGAATCTTTTTCCAAGCAAAAACAGGAGGAAAAAAAAAAAATCTTTGGAATTCTCTAGAATTCAAGTCAAATCCCATTTTAATTTTATCACGAAAAGGGCAAAAAGGTAGGACCATTATCATCCATGATCTCTTTCTTTAAAGGGTATTTGAGAGTGATTTTCACCGCTTAGAGGGTTTTTAAGAGTGGTAAAAATCACTTAATTTTTACCATAAATTTAGCTATAAACAGAAAAAAGTTCTCACATGCTACAGTAATAATAAAAAAATTGCTACAGTGTAAAATTCTCACATGCTACAGTAAAAGTGGTTCTCATCACTGGTTCTTACCATCCTTCCAAACACCCACTTAATTTTTACCATAAATTTAATTATAAACAGTATAAAGTTTTTATATGTTAACAATAAAAAAATTATTAGAGTATAAAATTCTTACATGCTACAGTAAAAGTGGTTCCTACTATCATTCCAAACACCCACTTAGTCTGTAGAATGTTTTACATTTAATTTGAAAAATAAGATAAAACTTAGAGTTAAAATGTAAATACTATAAAATATAAAAGTTTTATTTTTTAACAAATTTTTGTTTTTTATTATAATACATAAAAATTTTATACGGTAATAAATTAAAACTTAAGTTGCAACTTATTTTTTAAATAAAGGCTTAATTGTCAGTTTATTCTTTTTCTTTTTTTGTTTCTTTCGCTTTGTTTCGTTTTTGATAAGCTTAGTTTAGAGAACACAAAACAGATTTATTGCAACTAGAACCTAAAAAGACTATTTTTTCCCTCGCTTTTGATGCCATAATGTGACGAAAAACGGGTGCACTTTATTCTCAAACAACAACGTGCGCTCCACTATCCGACGTGGCACTGTGCCACGTCGGCACTTTTCATAGACAACGTCTCGCGGAAGTAGAAAAATGGATTTTGCACTTTTAGCCCTGAATTTTTTGAATTTGGATAACTTACATGCCACGTGACCACTTCTGTGTGATACGTAGACAACTTCTCGCGGAAGAGGAAAAATAGTTTTAGCACTTTTGCCCCTGATTTTCTTTTGAATTTGGATAAATTGCGTCTGAACTTTTTATTTTGAGGACCCCTCAAACTTCATTAAAAAGATCACACTTCACTTCCCTCCATTCCGTGAGTGTTCTCTCTCTTCTTGCGCTTTCGAAGAAAAACATAAACAGAGAAAGAGAGATACCAAAACCCCTACTGCAATTTTTTTTTTTTTTAAACTCCATTTCTGCTCAATTTCTCATTGCTCCATCATCATGAATCTCTAACACCCAATAAACCCATTTCGTTTTTTTTCCCATTTTCAATTTCTTGCAAATCACTGAACCGAAAAAAAAAAAAATGGTAGAAGAAAAAAGAAGTATGAGTAAATCCCTGCCAGAAAATTTGCCTGTCGGGTTTCGATTCAATCCCACTGATGAAGAGCTCATAAATCACTACTTGATGCTGAAGATGATCGGAAAAGACTCCGAGGTCGATTACGTCATCCCTGAGATCGATTTCTGCTCGTACGACCCCTGGGAATTGCCTTGTGCGTGTTTTGACTAACAATCTTTTTTTCTTTTATTCTTTTTTTCATTTTTGGTTTTATATTGATGATTTATTTTCTGGGTTTGTTTTGAATTCTCAGTTGAATCGAAGATCAAGTCTGATGATCAGATATGGTGGTTCCTCTGTAAACGAGACTACAAGAACCCAAGAAGTAAGCGCGCCAAAAGGACGACCAAATCGGGATTCTGGAAGATCACGGGCACAGAACAGGAAATCAAGGATTCAGCTGGCAAAGCTTGCATTGCAACGAAAAAGATCCTGGTTTTCCGCACTGGTCCCTCTCCTGGCCAAAAGACTGACTGGGTGATGCACGAGTACTATCCTTATCCAGAGAATCACCTTCCTCACCAGGTTCATAGTTTGTCCTTAGAATTGCTTTTTTTTTTAATTGCTTATTATAGTTTTGTTTTGTTTTTGTTTTTTTTTTTTTTAATTTTTGAATTTGTGCGTTTTCTATTTTTTTTCTTTTTTTTTTTCACACCAGCACGTTGCTCATGAATAGTGCCTTAGATGGATTTTGTAAAATGTGGCAATGTTTTCAAAATGGTTTTGTTTTGAGAAATGTGAATTTTTGGGAGATAGTGTTGCGAGTATTCTTGAAATTTTTGCATCAAAAGATGTATAAAATCATTTCCAAAAACACAACAAAAGAGAATACTAAAGGGATTTTTTTTTAATGACCTGACTAACAAAGTTGGCTATTGCTAGCAATTGTAAGATTGACATTGCAACTTCATCCTGCACATGACATTATACCTTTATTTGTTCAAATTATGCAGAGGGACTATGTCATATGCCGCTTGGAGAACAAAAGCAATGAGAAGGTTAGTACTCGAGGCTGTGACGATTGTGAACTAAGCGGTGACATTGTATCTGTATGTGATACTGTTATCGAAAATCCAGTCGAGAACAAAGGGGATGAGGAGGCTGGTACTGTAGGCTGTGACGAGGGTGAGCCAAGTGGTGACATCATATCTGTATCTGACTTCGAAAATATAGCACCTGCTATTTTAGAAGTAAGAATTAGCATATGATCTTTTCTATGTCTTCAGTATTAAGTTATTCCTGTAAATCACGAGAAGTTTATGCAAATTCTGAAAACATCTACTTGATTATGCTACACAATTTCAGGTACATGGTCATGTCAACTGGAATGCAGATTCACTTTCACCACTACATTTCTCACTAGATCGCTGCATCACAATGGAAAATATAGGTTTGAACTTCAAAGACAGCTTTGATGATGGGACAAATACCAATTTCAAGCACCATCCAGAACCAGAGAATGCCCAAACTAGTCCTCCAGGCTATGACAAGGGTGAAGCAAGCAGCAACATCACGTCTGTTATCGAGAATCCAGTATCACATGCTGCAATTTCAGAAGTAAGAATGAGCATATTATCTTTTCTACATTTTCAATATCAATTTATACCTGTGAATCATGAGAAGTTTATGCAAATTGTGCAAACATCTACTTGATTATGTTAGGCATTTCCAGGTACGTGGTCATGCAGAAGGGAATGCAGATTCACTCTCGGAACAACTTTTCTCACTAGATTGCTGCATCACAATGGAGGATCTAGGTTTGAACTTCGAAGACAGCTTTCATGAGGGGCAAAATATCAACTACAAGCACCATCCAGAACCGGAGAATGCCCAACCTGGTCCTCCAGGCTTTGACGAGGGTGAAGCAAACGGCAACAACACATCTATCGTCGAAAATCCAGTATCCCATGCTGCAATTTTCGAAGTAAGAATGAACATGTCATCTTCTTTCATTTTCCGTATCAAGTTATACCTGTGAATCATAAAAAGTTTATGCAAATTGTGCAAACATCTATTTGATTATATTACACATTTCCAGGTACATAGTTGTGCAGAAGGGAATGCAGATTTTCTCGCACAACCACTTTTCTCACCAGATTGCTATTGCACAATGGAGGATCTAGGTTTGAACCTTGAAGACAGCTTTGATGATGGGCGAAAAATTAACTATGAGCACCATCCAGAACCTGAGAATGCCCAAACTAGTCCTGCAGGCTGTGACGAGGGCGAAGCAAGCAGCGACGTCACATCTAACGTTGGAAAACCACTATCACATGCTGCAATTTCAGAAGTAAGAATGAGCACGTATTCTTCTCTACATTTTCAGTATCAAGTTATAACTTGGAATCATGAGAAGTTCTTGCAAATTGCGCAAACATCTACTTGATTATGTTAGGCATTTCCAGGAACATGGTCATGCAGAAGGGAATGCAGATTTGCTCTCGGAACCAAGTTTCTCACCTGATTGCTACCGCACAATGGAAGATATTGATGGCGTCGATGATGGGCAAAACGTGAACTATGAGCACCATCCAGAACCAGAGAATTCCCTGCCTCACCAGGTTTATAGTTACTTGATAACAAGTATTGCTATTGCTTATTATGTGAGGTTGGTTTTTAGTCCGTCTCCTTGCTTATTTTTTATAGTCCACCCAAATTTTGAATTAATACATTTTCCATTATGCATATACATATGTTGTTTTTTTTCATCACACCAAGACATTGGTTATAACTAGTATCCTACATGGATTTTGCGGTTCTATGTTCATTTTTGTAGCTTCAGATTATTGTCAAAGCTGACTATTTCTGTTAGTGCCAACTTGAAGCCCACCGTATCATGCTTTAGTTATCAATAGCTATGGAATGATTTGTGCTTGATGTGAACTCCCTCCTCTGATCCTCCCTAATTTGGAGGGATATATTGCAGTCCCATGCACGCTTTCGATTCACTCACCAAATTCATTCCTTCCTCTAATACCTCTACGAAACAACAAGAAGTTCTGAAATCCATCCACTCTTATCCCTCCTACTCTTTCCTCCTAAACAAGGCCTGAAATTAAAGTAGCACATTCATGAACTGCAAAGCTATTTATAATTTTAGTGGTAGTCATTCATTACAATTCCATCCTTTTTTCCAAGATCACAAAGTAAATGCATAAAGAATCCCAATTCGTTTTTGTCCGTTAAAGAAAATCGACACTTTCGTTTGTTTCTATGAGGAGGACAGAAAAATTAAA
>CAMOHE010012550.1:0-10066 GCA_946598075.1 Artocarpus hirsutus
AGACTGCAGATACATCGAGATGCAACTGGACCCGCTCAGTTCGGAGTCTAGGTAAGTAGAAATCTCGCCTACAGTATGAATAATTTTAAAAGTAAATTAATTTTAAATATTTTCATAAATTTATGAAAATGCATAATCAGTGATTTATTACACTGTTATATGTTATGATGTGATATGTTATGTTATGACATGATGTGAAATGCCATGATGATGATGTGATGAATAATGTGTAATGCATGCAATATTTAAATTATATTGTTTAATCACTTTTAAGTCAAGCATGATTATGATTTAAGATTCAAGAATTATGAGATTGTGATGTCATGTAGTGATAAGTCATACTGCATACACACAATAATGCAAGTGAAACTTATATGACAAGTTAAGGGTGTTGTACCAATCTCTCGGCCCACGGGGAGGTTCCATGTTAAAGAAAAGAATAAATCTTGGTGTCATTAGGACCTCGCAAACCCTAACTTTCCAAGACTCGCGCGCAATTGGTACAATCACCAGGCCCAAAGTAAGAAGATTAGGTAATGCTTAAATAATTAAGCATAATTCAAGTTGATAAGCAAGCATAAAATGCTCATGCATATTTTTATAAAAATGGATTTTAATTACGTTTTGCGAGACTAATTTCCTACTTGCTGAGCAAAAGCTCATTTAAGAATGGTCATGCTGTAGGTAAGAAAACCTGTCAGCGGCATTTGATGGACAGTTGTGAGCAGTGGACGAATGGTGAAGATGGGAATGGATACCGCTTACGCAATGTAATATTTTCGCATTTTTATTTTACGAATTTATGCATGTTTTATTTTACGAAATTTCGTATGTTCACATCTTACAAAAATATGTGCATATGAATAAGTAAATAATTTATGTAATTATGCTTTAAAAACCGAGTTTGTGTTTACACAACTTTGGTTCGAAGGATTTTAAAGTTTAAGGATGTTGCATTAGTTAATGCAACAAATACACGAATTATTTAAGTAAGAAAATTATAAATTTATTTAGGATTAAAAATGATTATTAAAGTTTATGTTATGTTGAGAAATGAATTTTATGATTATGTTTCTATGAAATTATTATGAAAGTTTATGGGAAAAGCTTTAAGAAAATAGTATCTTAAACTTAAAAGTTTAAGTTATAAGAAATTATGTTTTGATTAGTTTAAGAATGTTGATGCAACAAATATGCAAAGTTTTTCAAGAGAGAAAATTATATGATCATTTATAATAAGAAAATGATTATATAAGTTTTATGCCAAAATGTGTAACGATTTTATGAATATGTTTTTAAGAAATTACTTTTATGAAAGTCTAGATGATTATACTTCAGATATTATTATTTTTATGATGGTTTAAATAAATGAGTTCCAAGTAATTATTATTATGATAAATTCTAGAAAGATTAATTTTTAATATATCAATATGTGATGTTTAAGATGTTAAATTATAAGTAAGATATATAATGATTTTTAAGAAGGTTTTAAAGAGCATTTAAATGGGATTTTATTTTAATATTTAATTTAGAATTGTTTTGAAAATAATTTTATTTAAATTGTGAAATGTCTTTAAAGTAATAGTTGTTAAATAATTATCCTTATGTCTAAAAAGAAAATTTCAAGAAAATTACTATAGTTATGCTTCAAGAAATAAATGTTATGAGTTATGTAAAGGATCATGATTTATAAATTATAATTAAGTTAAAACGTAATTATTATTATTACGTTATTATCATGTTTAAGAAATTTATGTATTTTGTTAAATTACGAAATTAAGTTTTCGAGAAATGATTATTATATCTTTTAAAGTTGTATGTTGAGAATTTATTCTCTTTAAGAAATCATTGTTACTAAATTTGGGAAATAATCATTATTCTCTCTAAGGTTTCATGCCAAGGATTCGATAGTAAGAATCCATTCTAAGAAATTAAAAAAAAAAATTTATTCCAAAATTTTGTACTTTATTCTTAAGTATGTTTAAGTTTACAATCACGTTTTAAGTCAAGTGACGGCCACGTAGGTAGGGTCGTCACACCCAAGGTTAAAATGATATTTACATTTTACGAATGCAAGTCAAAACGTTAGAAGTTTACGTCAAAAAATATTTGCAGCCCATTCCGACTTGAAATATGTAAAATATTATTTATACAACCAACTAAATAATTATTTAGATTATTTTATAAATATGCTGTTTTATTTTATCTTTAGATCTTTTAAACCGATTAAAACACCCCTAATTTGCGAAAAATATGGCAAAATGTCCCTTTCCGTCTTGTATTGAAATTTAACCGATGTGCTGATGTGGCATATTATTCAAGATTAAAAAATTATTAAAATTCTAATTTATACTATAATAAAATATTAAAAATATTTTATTTAATTTTTTAATTAATATTATTGAAGTGTTTCCTAATTAAATTTATTGGTTGTGATTATTTATTGTCTTGTTCGTCAAACCCATTAATGCCTTAATCCAACAGCTCTAATGTTTTTACTTATTGGCCTTGAGAAATTCAAGCTTTGCAATGATTATTTCTAAACATTTCTAAACTTGGCTTCTCATATGTAACTCTTGCGTCTATTCTGCTTATGCAGATTCTTGTTCCAATCTTGGATGGTCACTTTTTGTTCTATGGACAAGCTTTTTTGCTAAGAATTTTCTCATTGAATTATCACGCATTTTAGTATTTCGTCTAGTCCTTCGTCGGGTCTTACTTATAATCTTGCTGGGAAGAGCTATACAAAGCAGATTAGTTGAAGAAAAAATCGGCTCCCTCTGGTCCAAATTTCTGTGGATTTATTTTGTGTGGTTGTATTACTTGAGAATACAAGTTTGTATTACTTGAGAATACAGGTTTAAAGAGGTAAAAATAAAAACATGCCTAATTATCTAGTGTGTAAACCAAATGTGGATGATCTCGTGTGATTTCTCGGACGGAGGCATGGATTGGATGCTACCAAGTAATATTTAGCAGTGGATTTTTTCAGTTTGTCTTCATCTTTTGTCAGTGTACTTTGCTGCATTTTGTTACCTTTTACCAGTCCTATATAAACTATTAGCTCTCTGTCTCTTCATGTTAACATGTGGGGGAACTTTATTATGATTTGGTTGCTGGGTCTGTTCAGTTGGCTAATGGATCCGGATCTTGGGAGGTTTTTCTTGCTTTTCTTGTGTGTATATGTATGTGTCATGACTACTAATGAACATCATACAATTGAGCTTCATTCCTTATTTTCTGTTTTGTTGGTTTCTAATTAATATTAGTTTGAAGAGTGTTCCTAATCAAAATCTATTAATTTTGATTGCTTATTGTCATGTTTGTCAATCTAATTAACGGCTTAATCCAACTGCTCTAATGTTATTAGCCTTAAGAAAAAGGAATAATGAGATGACGTGTAAATTGTTGTACAAATAGTATGAACGTGCACGGAGAAAACAAAACAGAACAACAAACATTGGAATGCACAATTCAGACATTTTCCTTTTCATTAAAACAAAAATTAAAAATTAAAAAAAAAAGCAAAAGAATATCGAACATCTGATTACTGATCCCCTGTACTGTTCAAAATCTGCAATTCCCTCGGAAGTAAATTGGGCTGTGGAGGTGTGGCAATAAAAAACCAGCTGAGAAAGCACATATGAGAGACATACCTGAATTGATTGGGAAAAGATGGCAAGGCACTTTGTATTTTTGTCTCTCTTTTTCCTCTGGTTGCGCTTTCACAAAAAAGTAAAATAGCTTATAAACAGAAAAAAATAATAATAATAAAAAGGGGATATAGAAAAAAAAAATAAAAAACCAAAATCAATGACCAACGATCTATAATATTAGAAATGGAAATGGTCCACGTCAGTTGATTCTTGCACTTTGCACCGTTGACCGCTCTTTGTTAGTGATTTTTTCCCCCCGAAGGATTAATTCCTTACCAATGTTTAGAATAATGTAACACACTACTTAGCGTGTTGTCACACTCCTCACATCTTAAAATCTTCAAGAGAAAATATTATTCTGTAGGTTAAAATAATTTTACCATACTATGGTGGTCTAAGTGGTCAATCTCATAAAAGGAGGTCGAAATATAAGCGAGCTTGGTTTTGGTCTCTCATTAACTCTCTGGCACATGAGGAGAATGTGCAAGATTCCGTCTAATATTTAACACTTAGTTAATAGAGAGGTCAAAATTGAAACAAAAAAATAGATTAAAGATCAAAGTGGGAGTCAGAGTAACACTCAAAGACCATATGTGAGATTTACCAAACATAATAAATTTGATTTGGAGATGTTTTGAGCAAGATTGTACTTATTACCTGGTTTCGTATTTAGAAATAAAGAAGATAAAATTCAGTTCTGTAAAAATGGTTTTAGGAATGAGAATTTAGAAAATCTCCGAGTTTCTCTTGAATCCTACCAAGTGGATACGTTTGGGGGCTATAAAACAACTCTGGCCTCAATTTCATGTAAAAAAGGAACGTCTTGGGAATCTGACGCTAAAAGACCTAACTGTTTAGTTTGCGAGAATGTTAGATGAAAAGCAGACTCAAGACCCTTCTACTTCAAAACAAGGTCTGTAAAATTTTTTCTTCTTTGTTTCTTTGTGTGTCTGTCTTTAAAAAAAATCATAAAAATTAAAAAAAATAAAAAAAATGTTGAAAATTTATCCGAGATATGATCATGGTTTTAATGAAAAAATTATCAGAACGACTGAGTAACGGAATTTCTGAAAACGCCGTTTTGATGAACAAAAGTTTTCTTTAACTCATTCTCGAATAAAATTTCATCAACAAAAATATTTTTGTTTTTTGTGATTAATATAGTAGTTGTTTTACAATTGTAATTATACTGTTTATCTTTTAATAGTAATATTTTGACTTTTCTTCTTTTGTCAGATGCATAATTTTATTTGGTAGGTATTTTGTATGTCATGTAAGATAAGCTTTGCTTTAATTTTTAAAATTTAGTCCCTTTCGTCAAAAGTTGTACAGTAAAGTCTAGTTTGTCAAAAGGTAAATAATTTTATCAGATAAAAATTTTCAAAAAAGTTCTGCAGTTGTGTCACATTTATCTATTTGTCCTTATCTATCATCATAGCTGTCTTTACTTAATTGTACCTAACGTTCTCCTTAGGTGTGTATAAAATCCCTTTAGTTCTTAAGTTTTCATTAGAGCGGATTTGTAAGATAGAGTTAGTCTAAAAAAAAGAGTCTTAGTCCTAGTAATTATTATGGATTCCTCGTCCTAGTTGTCTTTAAAGTTCAACAATATCTGTGTGTTTTACGATTCTAAATTAGGAAAAAGTATTGGTTACATAGAAGCTACATTTCATTTAGGTCATGTCTTGGCTAAGAAAAAGATAAATCTTGTCTATGGAGGAGGTAGTCTAGGTTTTATGGGTACTGTTGCTGCTGTAAGTCGTTCTAGAGGTACTGGAGCTTTAGGTATTAATGTAGGTGTCTTTGCCCAAAGTCGTTTATGTGGTCCTCTCATTGATGTTGAAAGAATAGTCGTAGGTATCCCTGAGCAAATAAGAGACATGGAGTTTGCTTCTGATGCTTTCATTGCTTCACCTGGAGGTTTAGGAACACTAGAAGAACTTTTTGCCATTGCTAGTTGGAAATTGTTAGGACTTCACTCTAAACCTATTGGTTTGTTAAATATAAATGGTTACTTTGACAGTTTGCTTAGTTTTTTAGATCGTGTTGTGGAACAAAGATTTATTGAGGAGTCAGTAAAAAAGATTTTTATCTCTGTCCCTATTGTAGAGGAATTACTTGAAAAAATGCAAGTCATTGATTACGAGGTGGACACTGCAACATCAAAGTTCTGCGGAAAACGCAAACAAGATTTGGATCTTTCTCCCTAAACTTTATCTCTTTTAGTTTTACCTACAATATTACTGTTTACGTTTTTGTTTTTGTGTTTGTCTTTGAACAACCACTCTTGTAAATATATGTTGTTACTCTTTGTACTTAATCTTATTAAACATTGGGAACAATGTTCAATTTAGGTTGGGGGGGAGGGTTGTGTCAATTTTTTTTATCTAGGACTAGTTTTAAAAACCAAGCAAAAAATAAAAAATAAAAGGTCTGTTGTTTGTAAGACTTTAAGATTCATGTGTTCCTAGGTCGAGATGGCTGAGTGAAGGATTTGTCTTGAAATACGTCTCCATAATGGTCCTAAAATGAAGTCCTTTGTGTTTGTAAATTTTCATCTTTGTATTTTTTTGCTCGTGTAGCACGCAAGTTTGAAGATAGTTGAGGTAAGGAATACTTAATATTCTTGAAACGTATCTTTACCTTGGTAGAAATAGCTGAGTAATGGAGTGACTAGCATTCTTGAAAGGTATTTCTACATGATTGTAAAAACTGTATGTTTGCATTGCATTTGATTATTAATTAAAAAAAACTAAAAAAATAAAAAATAAATAAAAAAATTCAAAAAATCTAAAAATATTTTCAGTGATTTGCCTCTTGTCCAATGACGATATTAAGATTATAGCATTTTCATGACTTAAGGTAAATTTTAAATATTTTTTAAGTTTATGTTAGTTTCTTTAGTTTGTCTTATATTTAGGTTAAAATTTTTTCAAAATTTTAACACATAATCTTGCACTATGATTTGTTATATTAATTTAGAGACTGTTTATGTTACTATAATTTGGTTTATTTTTATGGAATCTTTAACTTGTTTAAATCCCTCTTGAGGCAAAATCCTAGATAACACTAAGTTATAGATATAATTTAGGGCATCTTTGAAACGTTTGAGCCTTTCATGCCTACCTAAAAATATTTTATATCCCTAATTACCCTGTTGTGCTTAATATTCTATTTTCTTCGTTACCCACATATTTAGCCTAGCCTTTTTAATAAATTCATAATCCTTTTCTTTTCTTTCCAGTATATTCAGGTTTATGCCAAGATTATGGGAGGTTGGGATGGGTTAAGAATATCTGTTACATTTGTAAAATATGTAATTTTATTTACTCTTTTATGTTGTAATCTTTAGTTATTTTGTATTTCAGAAAAAAAAAAGGAAAAAATGGAAAAAAAATAAAAAAGTAAAAAAAATAGAAAAAGAAAGTTAAATAAAAAGTGGTTGACAAAGGAAATTTCATTTCGAGTTCGAGATTGTAAACTTCGAGAATTAGATTGTATATTTTAAAGGTTCGGGATTTTTGTAAGTGTCGTATGGGTGAACTGAACCTCAAATATATATTCCATCCTACCTTTGACCCAAGTCTTACATTACAAGCTGAATAAAGTCCTGAAAGTCTTTAACAAGGTGTTATTCTACATTAGTGGAGAGAGGGATGAAAAACAAATTTACAAGAATTTATTTAAATAAATTAAGTTATATTAATGTAAATTTATCTGATTAATACGCATTGATTAGTAATAGAAATTCACACACATACGAAAAAATTCATCTTAAATATTTGACATACTCTAGAAATTAATCATAACTTAATTAATATTTACATTTTTACTGTGACGACCCTCACTACGTGGCCGTCACTTAACTTAACTTAGTCGTAGCTTTAACATACTTATTAATAAAGTATAAAATTTCAGGATAATTTTTTTTTTTTAAATGGATTCTTGTTGTGAAATCCTTGACATGAAACCTTAGAGGGAATAATAATTATTTCCCAAACTTAGTAACAATGATTTCTTACAGAGAATGAATTCTCAACATGCAGCTTTAAAAGATGCAATAATCATTTCTCGAAAACTTAATTTCGTAACATAACAAAATACATAATTTCTTAAACATGATAATAACGTAATAATAATCATTACGTTTTAACTTAATTATAATTTATAAATCATGATCTTTTACATAACTCATAACTTTTATTTCTTGAAGCATAACTATAGTAATTTCCTTGAACTTTTCTTTTAAAACATAAGGATAATTATTTAGCATCTATTTCTTTAAGGATATTTCTTATTTTAAATAAAGCTATTTTCAAAACAATTTTAAATTAAATATTAAAATAAAATCTCATGTAAATGCTCTTTTAAACTTTCTTAAAACCAATCATATATATATTTTACTTGTAATTTAACATCTTAAAAATAACATATTATTTTCTTAAAAGTAAACCTTTTTAAACTAAACAAAACAAACTTCTTACAACTTAAACTCTCAAGTTTAAGATACCAATTTACTAAGGCTTTTCCTCTAAATTTTCATAATAATTTCATAGAAACATATCTATAAAATTCGTTTCTTAACATAACATAAACTTTAATAATCATTTTTAATTCTAAATAAATTTATAATTTTCTTACTTAAATAATTCGTGTATTTGTTGCATTAACTAATGCAATATTCTTAAACTTTAAAATCCTTTAAACCAAGGTTGCGTAAACACAAGCTCGGTTTTTAAAGCATAACCACGTAAATTATTTACTTATTTATATGCACATATTTTAGTAAGGCATGGACATACGAAATTTCGTAAAATAAAACATACATAAATTTATAAAATAAAAATGCGAAAACATTACTTTGCGTGAGCGGTATCCATTCCCATCTTCACCATTCGTCCGCCGCTCACCACTGCCCATCAAGTGTCGCTGACAGGTTTTCTTACCTACAGCATGAACATTCTTAAATGAGCTTTCGCTCAGCAGGTAGGAAATTAGTCTCGCAAAACATAATTAAAAACCATTTTCATAAAAATATGCATGAGCATTTTTATGCTTGCTTATCGACTTGAATTATGCTTAATTATTTAAGCTTTATCTTATCTTTTTACTTTGGGCCCGGTGATCGTACCAATTGCGCGCGAGTCTTGGGAAGTTAGGGTTCGCGAGGTCCCAACGACACCAAGATTTTTTTCTTTTCTTTAACATGGAACCTCCCCGTGGGTCGGGGGGTTGGTACGACACCCTTAACTTGTCATATACGTTTCACTTGCATTATTGTGTGTATGCAGTATGACTTATCACTACATGACATCACAATCTCATAATTCTTGAATCTTAAATCATAATCATGCTTGACTTAAAAGTGATCAAACAATATAATTTAAATATTGCATGCATCACACATTTTTCATCACATCATCAACATGGCATTTCACATCATGTCATAACATAGCATATCACATCATAACATACAACAGTGTAATAAATCACTGATCATGCATTTTCATAAATTTTATGAAAATATTTAAAATTAATTTATTTTTAAATTATTCATACTGTAGGCGAGATTCCTACTTACCTGAACTCCAAGCTAAGCGGGTCCAGTTGCATCTCGTTGTACTGCATTCTGTGCAGCATCCTCAGCAGTGCTCCTCGAGCGGCCGTAGATGGCTAGGAATGCTCCATGGAGATTCATTACTGTTGAAAACACCATTCTGGACTCCGTTACTGCATTTTGAGTTGTCTCAATCCGCGTGCAGTCGGTACCGGACGATTTTTATCAGAGTGGAATTTGCTCAAATGGAGGTCACCATCGCGTTCAGAGCGTCGAAACGAGTCGGGAGGCGGTCTCGGATCATCGATCGGAGGTCCGGATCACAAAAACCCAAAGTGACGGTTGACTGGCCGTTGACCGGCGTTGACCGGCCGTTGACCGCCGCCAATTGGCTTTGTTGGCAGCTGGGCTTGGGCCTACCCCCACTAATTCGACCCTTCTGAGTCCAATGGCGGTGTCAATTTTGCCCAATTCGGCCTCGATCAATACGAATTGAGCTCGAAAATCTCGGCTCAACGTGGTGGCTCGGGCGGTGGATCTCCGGCGAAGCTTCTTTGAAATTGAGTTGGGGCTTTCGTTTCTCGACGTCCTCTGAGTGATTTCATGCCATCAATTTGGCACAAGACCGTCGGGGATGGTGAACCCGACTCTCCCACGGCGGCGGCGACGACGGGGCTTGTTGTTCTCCGACGAACGGCGGCCCAATGGCAGAATTGGCCGAGGCAAAACGCTCCTCGGGAGCCTCTGAACATTTCCCCTCCTCCAATTTGGGGCGAGGCGGTCGAGAACGACGGAGTCGGTGGCTCACACGGCGGCGACGGCCGGACGGCTTCGATCTCCGGCCACCGGTGAT
>CAMOHE010012560.1:0-41543 GCA_946598075.1 Artocarpus hirsutus
TTCTTTAAGTCAAAGCATATTATCCTTGTTCAAAGTCTCAAAATCATTCTAAAATATACATCATGCATTGTAGAATCATAATAAACATATTCTCATGAGTTTTATACCAAAATCATTATCAAACCATATCTCTAGTCTTTCTTGCAAATTATAATAAAAATATGCTAAAATATGCATATTAACATGATTAGAAATTTGCATGAACTTTGAACATGAAAATTATACATTAAAGATAGAGAAAACACATACTAAAAACCAAGTTTGAATTAAAGAAAACCTACCTCAAAACTCCTTTGAAAAACACCAAAGTTTGGGTTTAGAATCAAGCTTAAATTGACTCCAAAACGGCTTTAAACGTGGCTGAAAATTATAGTTGTCGTGGTTGCAAAGAGAGCTTTATGCTTTGTGTCTTTAGTTGAAAATTTGAAGTGAGAAAGGAGAGAATGAGAAACTAGAGAAAAGAGTGGTGATGGTTGAATAAATAGGCATCAAGATAATTGAGGAGCGGGAGAGAATTAAATGAGCAGTAAAAGAAAATATTATCATGTCTCCCATGGAGACTTTTAGCAAATAATGTCAACATAATTGAGGGGACAAATGGGGCAAGTTGTAGAAGAAGATGAAGGAAGCATTAAAAATGTGGTTGAGAAAATATATCAATATCTCCTGGTAGTTGAAGTGAATTAATTTTATGTCTGTAAGTAGTTGAGGCTACTTAATTAAGCATTAATGCAGCGGGACAAGGTTGGTAGAAATGAGTGATAGGTAGATTTAAAATATTTACTGCGGAGACTTAGTAAAAAAAAAATTTTAAAGTAACATTTTATTCATATGATTTTTACAAAATCATACCGGTTAAAATAACGGGTGTTTCATCAGCATTAAGATTTTATTAGATTTATTAATAAATCAAAAACTATTTTTACTACCTCTCCAAACACAAATTTTAATTTTATTCCATACTCATATTAGAACTTAAATGCACATTCAAATGTCAATTCGAATTATAATTCAAATCATTAACTCAAATCCTAATTCAAATCACACTAACTCAAATTAAATCACTAATTCGAATCTATTTACCAAACGAACCCGGATCAGTACATTGGATACTCGTTTGATGGCTGAAATGGCAAAAATTTTGAATCATGTTTTGGGTCCTCTTTTTGAAGTCTCCCAAGTTCTGGTCTCCCTTGTTTTCTTAGGACTCAAATCACAGAGATACAGTTTTAATGCAGGAGAATCTCTGGCATTGATCAGGAATCTCTGCTACGCATTTTTCTGTACCTCATAGTGTTAATATTGACAAAGGGCCCAAAAAAACCTAATCCAAATTTCACATGTACCAAACACATATTCATAACTCAAATTAGAATTTAAAAACTTACCAAACATATATTTTAATATTCTATTCAAATCTAATTTTAAATACTCTGCCAACCAAATAACAACTCGAATTATAACTCAAATCACAATCCAAATCACAATACTATTTAAAAAAAATCCAAATTACCATAATTCGAATACCTTCTCTTAAACGTACTCGGCATTTTGATTTTCCCCAAAAAATATAGGGATATTTCCTTGCAAAAAAGAAACCACGAGGAAAATTTTTTAAACCAACAAAATAAAAGAGATATAAGAGTAATTAAAAACAAAATACAAGGACGAAAAATTTTAGCAATAAGGGGAAATGGCCAGAGAAGAGGAGACCACCAGGGGAGTTGTCATCGCAGTGGCGCCACCAACGAAGCTGAGACGAAAAGAATGACAAAAGGGACGGTCTCGTTAGATAAATAATTAGAATTCGAGGGGTCACTCTGCAAACACAAGCAACGGACAAAAACAACACAGAGACTGAACTGCCGAAGGGTTTTTTGAGAGTTAAGAAAACGTAAAATGGCGCGTCTTTGTTCCCTTGTCCCAACTGAAAGAAAAAAAACCCTAGAAATGTAAAATATCTTCCCTTGCAATCCCAATTCCTAATTCAATTTCCTATTTAATCTGTGCAGAGAATCCTCAAAGCAAATAATAGTTAAAATTTCCACTATGATTCGACTTCCAATGGCTCATCGTCTTCCACTTTCCTCCATACTTCAGGTCTCTCTCTCTCTCTCTCTCTCTCATGAATTCATGTTCGTATGGGGAAT
Source organism: Artocarpus hirsutus (assembly GCA_946598075.1). Taxonomy (NCBI): domain Eukaryota; kingdom Viridiplantae; phylum Streptophyta; class Magnoliopsida; order Rosales; family Moraceae; genus Artocarpus; species Artocarpus hirsutus. The sequence goes on from CAMOHE010012560.1 coordinate 2,151, forward strand.
TTATTCTTATTTGTCTTTTGTTTGATTGATGTTACGTGTTGGGTTGGCCGATACTTTAGAATTTTTCTTCATTTGTTTGCCAAAATAAAAAAAAAAAAACGTTTTTTTTTTTGTTCGAATTTGTTTAAAATACAATTCTTAATAGCTATTTCTTATAGAAGCTGTATAGGGAAATTTATGTTTAGGAAAAAAGAAAAAAGGTTCTACTTGCTCATAATGTATTATATCTGGGACATTTGAGAGTTTTTTAATTTTTTAATTTTTTTTTAACTGCTTGAGTTTGGTTGAACCTGAAAGTCTGGTGCTTTTGTATAAATGTTTACTTGGGTCACATGGGACAGGTTTAAATTCATGTATGCTAAGCACTATTTTGTGAAATATATGCATAAGGGTTAGTGGGTCATCTTAATGATTCGAACAAACTACAAATTTCTGATTAAAAGAAAGAAACCAATGGAACCAGCGCCAAACTTAGATCTCCTTTATGGAAAAAAGTTTAAATTACCTTTTTAAAGGCAATCCTCATGAAATTTCTGGTATCAGCTCATGTACCTTTTAAAAAAAGAAAAGATAAAAGCCCCCCAATCTTCTGCTAGATGTTGAAGATGATAGACATTATTTGCTTCTTAGCTTGTGAAAATGCATTGCACATTTCAATGTGATTTGTTATGCTCAACAGGTGGGTTTGTTTTATTGAACGTTATAAATCTAAGTATGTGAATATGTTTGGCCATCCGCATAGATGACACAAATACTGTCGTGGTTTCGAATTTGTTTTCCTGAAGCTTGGATACGAGTCTTACAATCGAATAGAGTTGGGCTAGTGGCTGTATCACCCCGAGAATTTATTGTCATTTTCTAAGACAAATCTATGAACGTTTCAATATGTTTAATATTTACTTTAGTTTGTCTTTGTCCTCAGTTTATTCTATTGTTCTGCAGAGGGGAAGAAAACGTGTGATCACCTCTTTTGGCAAGCACAGTCGTTACTTTTCTTCTATAGGTAAATAGCTCTTTGTGTTTGTCTTGTCATCTCTGTAGATACATATATATTCACTGAAAAATATGTGTAGCTTACAGTTCCGCCTTCTTGGAGATTGGAACTATGCGGATGTAGAACTTTCAGATACACATATAGACAAGGCATGTCTGAGTTTGATTGTTTAATGTGCAATTGTATATTATTTATGTATGAATGTAGGTATAGATGCAATTCGGTTGTTTTTCCCTTTTTTAGTATTATTTTTTTTATTTCTCTGTGAGACAGTGGCTGTTTTTACTTGTACCTATGTCTGTGCGCAGATTGCTAGTAGGTTTGTGCCTAGGTATTCTTTGATCTCACCAACGCCAAACCACTTGATTTGTCTTTTACTCACAGAACACTGGATAATATTAACTTATGTGTTGGCAATAAGTTATTACCACTGGATAATAACTTATTCATAGAAGCTTTCAAATTTTGTGAGTTGTATAGTACTGAATTGGTATTCCATGACTTTCTTTTTCTGTTTGTCTCTAATTTAAGAAAATTTCAGTGGAAGTTTCAGAACATGATGGAGGAGTGCATGAGGATGCCAAAGCAACCGAGAAAGATGCTGCATTGCATTTGGCACTTTCTCAGCTTTCAGGTGAATTTGATAGAGAATCTACATTGTCCTTACAGCGGTTTTTTGGCGTTCGACATGTACCTGTGATACCTACAGGCTCATTGAAGCTGGATGTAGCTCTTGGGATTGGAGGACTACCAAAGGTAAGTTGCTTTCTTTGTGTTTATTTTTGTTATTGTTCTTGTTGTTTGATTATGTTTACTGCTATTATTGTTGTTCTTCTTCTTTTCTGGCGGACTGGCACAGGTGAAGAACATCTTAAAATGGGTCGTGTTCCATTTTGATTTTCTTTTTTATATATTTGGACCAAGCATTGATAAGAGAATCTGCATATAAGGAACAATTTCAGCAATTTCCATGTGAAATGATGTTAAATAGATGGTGGATGCAGCACCCACAATTTATTGGGGATGGTCACCCCTTCTCATTCAAATTAAAGAAAAAACATTCAAATTAAAGAAAAAAAAAAAAGAACACTAGAAATTATTGCAATTGCTTTTTCCAATTGTGTCCTATTTTGAGAGTTGAACTTCAGATTTCTAGTTTGATATGTTTTAAACTTGTAAAGTTGGATCATTGGATTTCATTTTTCTTCTATTATGGAAGGTTTATTAGTCTGCTTAGTCCTGTTATTCATTTATTCATTGCTGGAACAGAGGCTGTAGTATATTATGATATTTTTTATTTTTTTGCTTCCAAATCTTATCCCTTTCAATTTGTACGAAGCGTAACAATTTGATAGGTCCTGAATCCAACATACTTATGTGAGCAGAGGCAGGGACTGGAGTGAGTAATTGTATGGAGTGCTGAATGTGTTGTTTTTAATTTTTAATTTTTGCTTTTAAATCTTATTCCATTCAGTTTGTGTGAAGTGGAACAATCTAATAGGTCCTGAATCCGACATACTTATGTGAGAAGAGGCAGGGCGAGAAGTGAGTAATTGTATGGAGTTCCGAATGTGTTGAGGTTTTAACTGTTAGTTGTGACTTATAATAGTATCTAAATGCTATTAGTAATTGTTAAGAGTTTTTGCTTGCAGTTTATCAAAAAGAATCTGCAGTTAAATAAGAGGGCTAGTAGGTAATGAGTATTATCAAATCAGGAGATTGATTGCTTGAGAAGACCAAATGGGAGAATTAGCTCCTCAAACTACCACTGAGATTTGTTCTGAGATACGTTTTCTAGGGTTTGCATGGTTGGGTTCTATCACACTAACACACTAAATCAACCAGTTCGTAGTTCTTTTAAGAATCATCTTATAAATCTTGGAATTGTCTGTATTAAAATGCAGCAAGAAGCTTTAGCTCTATACTTGTTTTCTTAGATGAAAGTATAGGTGTTTTTGGGTGCATGTAAATTAGCAGTTCATTATAAGATTGGTGATATATCTACTTTATCCTTTCTAGGGGAGATTTGTTGAAATTTACGGTCAAGAAGCATCTGGCAAGTCAACACTTGCACTTCACATTATCAAGGAAGCTCAAAAGCTTGGAGGTGCGTGCTAATGCTTTTGTGTCAACCGTCAAGCCATTTTGGCTGACATTTATTTAATATTAATATACTATGTTCTCACTTGATCCAAATTTGTATCACACAAATATCCCTGCTAAGTGCTACCTAAATTGTTTGTTGCCATTGAAGTGCTTATACCAGGTCTTATGAGTTTCGTTGCATCTGTAACTGTTAGACTCACTGATTTTTATCTGTTTTTTTTCAGGATTTTGTGCTTATTTTGATGTAGAGAATGCAATGGACCCTTCTCTTGCAGAGTCGATGGGTATAGACACCGAAAATCTTCTTATTTCATGTCCCAATTCCGCTGAAAACCTGCTTAGTGCTGTTGATACTCTTACTAAAAGTGGATCCATAGACGTCATTGTGGTTGATAGCGTAAGTGATTGGCTCTAATCGTTTTGTTCATTTTTGCTCTTGAAATATTTCCTGGGTTATGGAACGTGCCTTGTTCGGTGATGAAAAGGCAAATATGCTGGCCAATTGCCATTTATTTGGCTTATTAACCGACAAAATGAAAGCCAAATCAGTAATAAAAGGAAAAGTGGAGAGTTGTTGCCATTTATTTGGCTTACTAATCAATGAGATATAGACCGAATAAAAATGATGCCGATCATTTTATATTAAGCGTTTTGCTTTTCAGAGTTGCTCTCATGAACAAGGTGTTGGTTTGTGGTGTTCCTTGAAGGTTCTTTCGGTAGCTTATTTTCTGTGTTCAATATTGAGCATTCGATTATGAACTGCAGTTTATTTCCTCCGTTCGCTTAATATTTCTTCTCTCTTGCAGATTTGCATTATTTTATTGTGACGTATCCTAACCTGCATGCTAAATTATGTTTCAAATTTGTGCATTTTCATCTTTTTTAGGTAGCTGCCCTAGTCCCTCAGTGTGAGATTGACGTTCCAGTTGGTGGTGTATCACGAGACATACAATCACGAATAATGTCCCAAGCCCTTCGGAAAATACACTATTCACTATGCAATTCCCAAACGCTTATTGTTTTTGTTAATCAGGTTAATGCCAAGCTAAATATACATTCCGAACTTTTTCTTATTGGGTATGCAAAGAGGAGAAATGGCATTTACTTTATCTAAATTCCAGATTAGATCAAATTCAAAATCAAGGCAAGGCATTGAAGATATGTGTGAAGACACTTGTGGTGGAAATGCCTTGAAATTCTACGCCGCTGTACGGTTGAGACTTGGAAAGAGGGAACTGCTTAAGAATGAGAAAGAGGTAAAGCACTCACTTTTTCTGGGTATTTTGATATGTGCGTTTTACCGCTTCCCTGTTTAATTATTGGCTTTTCTTTTATTCCCTTTTTCCCCCTTTATTTTTAGGTTACTGGTCTAGGAATTAGTGTTCAGGTCGTGAAAAATAAACTGGCACCAGCAATGAAGAAGGTTGAACTTGGATTACGCTTTGGCAGAGGCTTTTGCTGTGAATCCGAGGTATTGGAGTTGGCATGTGAACACGGAATCATTGTGAAAGAAGGAAATGGATACCTCATAGAAGGGGAGTTTTTTGGCAACGAACATGAGGCCGAGCTTTATCTAGCTGAAAATGAAGTGGTTTTTGATAAGATGGTTGGTATCTTAAGAAGACTGCTCTTCGAAACCGAATAGAGTGGAGTAGATTCATGAATAAACAAGCTTTACTCAGCTCAATCGTCTCGCTGTGGAACGACATGTTAACGTGCAATTGCATGCCAGTGATGGAGAATTTGATAGATATTTGAAATGCATTAATTGTTGAAGACCTTCACGTTATGGCACCACAATTGACAGCATGTACAAGATCGTCTAGCTTGTCTCTGGCGATTAATGGAAGGAATTGTTCACTTCTTGAAATAGTAAATAAAACTTCTCTATTTTATGCAAGTAGAAATAGAGAGATTGGCTTTTAGAAGGTTAGAAAGCGGGAATTAAATGAGCTCAATAAAAAACAAACCTTCTCTATGTATTATTGTTTGTACTTGATATTGTTTAATCTTTTCGTCTTGTTCCATTCACATAAAGTTCGAGGCTATAAGAAATTTTTTGTGGTCTTATTTGCCTTTATGCTTTTGAAAGATCAATACCATTCTACACGAAAAATGCTCGAGCTACATAAACACAAAAGAGCAGGAGAACAACAATTATGAATTGTATTGCGAAAAATAGATGAGAAATCTCAAGTTTTTATGGAGGGAGGGAGGGGGGAAAGGAGAAAAGAGGGCAGGTGCTTTTCACTTTTGTTTCTCGCGTGAACAAGGCACGTGACAGTTTTATGAGGGGGAGCTCTCGGAAAAAGGTTGAATTTGCGGAGTAAATATCGGAGTGAATTTTTGAAAATCAATTTTCTTTTACCTACTCTGTTTCTCTCTACGGTGATCCTTGTTGCTCCTACTCAGGGGGCGCCGGGGTTTAGCTTGCAAAAGACATTTCAATGCCTAAGTCAACTGAACAGTTGTGGAGATATTTTGAGAAGAAACATATATAGAGAGAGAGAATTACGGAAGAGAGAAGGATCTTCTTTCTTGGGTTTCATATTCTATTTATAGTTGATTTGCCCTTGTTGATGGCCAATTTTGTGTCGGGCCCCGTCAACAGCCTAGGCCTAACATCTTCGTCCTATGGCATCGATAGGCTCGCTTCGTGGACTCAAGCCATGCTTGAGAACTATTGCATGTCGTAGTTTGGTAGGCCATGAGTAGTAAAATGGGCCCATTTATTTTGGTTTGATTCAATTTTAAAACTCTTTGGGGGGCTTTTGAAGTTAGTTGAGTCAAAATAAGTGGGTGATGGAGGAAATAAACCCAAAAGGCCTTCCTTTTGCCTTTTAAAGTAGCCCTAAAACTCCATTTTTGCCTTAACACAGCCCGAGGAGTCAAAACCTAAGTCCAAAAAATCATTTTGGTAGCAAAAATGTTGAGAAAATCCCCAACAACAAAGCACCAGGCATGCCTCTAAAGGAGCCCCATCTTGTGGCAAGATGACTTTCCTACGATTCACAAGTCCGCTTTCAAAGGCATCATGCATGTGCCTCTGTCGCCTCATTCCTACCCGAATTTTCGAAAGAGCTCTGATAGTGCGTCAAAAATTCCAAACTTGATGAAAATAGAGGGACCTAGAGCCAAAGGGAGAAGCACGTTTGTTAGCTCTCTAGAAATAAATGGTCAACTTAGTCAAGCTACCTAGGAGCATCAGGCCTATAAGGGCTTTAGAGCAGCCATAAATATATACCATTTTTGGCCAACCCGAAAATCAACATCCAAAAGCACTTGGTACACTTGCTTTGGAGGGAAACAGAGCCACCACACGATGTCGGAGCACTAGGAGACTAGCTTCGGAGCAAGTCATCTACTTCGACTATAAATATCCCTCTTATTCTCTATTCAACACAACACCATCAGAGGGACTTAAGCCTATATTTTCACATCACTTTTATCCTCCATAGCTTCAGAAAAACATCATCTTTTTCCAAAGCCTGTGCTCATCAGACTTGGAAGATTTTTTTGGTAAATTTTTGGAAAACTCATTGCCTTTACAGTGGGTGATTGAATTCCTCCTCCGTTACTTACTTTAGCCTCTCCGAATCTTACAAAATTGCTACAGAAAAACTTAAGTTTTGCCGCAGTCCAACACCTCTTTAGGAGCTTTCAGGTCTCAAGCTTCATCTTTCAATGGTTTGAATCCAACGACGGAGGCTGTTGGAAAAATCGACGTAGTGACACATTAGAATTTTATAATATTTATTTAATCACCTAGAATCTTACTCAAGTTGCTATAAATAATGAATAAAATTCTAATTAAAACGTATCTGTTGATAAACCAAAAACATCATGTTTGACTGATAAAAAGAAAATCTCTACGTTTAAATCTTCAATGCTATGACTCTTCCTCCCAGTTATTGATGTATGTGGGCACAACTCAGTAGAAACTCACCATAGACTCTCCTTTTTTTCTCACTCTAAAAGATGCACATGGCATTTTTTTTGAATAATTAATTGAGGTGCAAATACCTCTTTTTATAGAGTTGGTTAAAGGGGGTAGAAATCTATCAAGATTAAGAGAAGATTTTCTCTCTTCTCCCATTGCTTTACGCGTGAATCACAATGAGATTATCCTCATTATTCACACCAACATCATATAGGGGAAGAATTCAAATTCTTAACCAATCACAGTCTAGGGTTTGTGATTAACTGCATCATCTAAGATAATTCCTCTTCCAATAATTTTATTTAAATTGGAATTCAATTAATGTAGATAATTATATCATTTAAATAATTATGAATAATTATCCTTTATCGATCCAAATGCAAATACAATTAGAATTTAAATTAATTATTTATAACAAATAATTAATTATCACAAAATCCTAATAGTTAAATTTGAATATATATTATCATAAAATTAAATAATTAATTCTAATTTCCCTTTGAGTAGGTGCCAACCATCTAATAGGACTAGGCCAGACACCACATACAGTCTAACTAGACCGTTTGGCTTGCACATCGATAGGTCCAATAACCCATCTGGTGTAATCTCTTTGTATTACCTGTGATAAATTGTATTTTTCACAACTAGTCAAGGAATTCATGAGCTAGCATTGGAACCTTATGGACATATATTTATCAAACTCCAATAATAATAAATAAATTAATCCCCAATTAATTATCTATTTAATTATTAAATTTGGTGTCAATCCACTAAAGAACTAAAGTTATATTCTTGATAGTATATCAAATTATGAGACTTTATTTATTAGTATTGTCCATGACCTGTCATGCATATGTATGTCCCCATAGGTTATCCATAATCGGATGAAGGACTTAGTTCTATTTTTCCTTCCAATTATTTTATCTCAAAGTTTCATTATTTCACTTATTTGAAAAATTCCATTTATAACAAATACAAATAAAAATCATTTGGTTACCACAAGTATCTAGGTGACTAAGGCCTTGTTCTTTTTCAAATTCTTGAATAATGCTTTTAAAAGGATGACATTAACTCTTTGTTAAAAAGCTATGGATTCCGTGTTTGTGGATTATGGTACATCGAATATAGGTTGCATTTCTAACATACTGATAATGGAGCCTTTGGTCATCAAAACTCCTATCTTTGGCATATCAAAAGATACAAGTTATAAACATAGAGTCATAGATCCACCTCAAGATTAAGATCACACATAGAAGATTGTCAAAGTGAATTGATTTAAGATAAACAGAATTATTGTTAAATCAATTACACTCTAGGTCCAGTTTAGTATGCGACCACCATTGAGTCTACCACACAAATGTGTCTACCATGGAATCAATCTTCTATAATAGCTTAGATAAATTGTCTTCCAAATTAGATGTAGATCCCCATTGCAATCTTGTCATATTTAAAGTACCAAGATAAATACATATACTACGGACCATATAATTTAGACTATTATATCGGTCTCGTATCTATACCGCATATAAATTTCATATATGCCCGATCACAAAATTTAGTTATAATAGTCATGGAATACAAGTTTGCTTAAATACTTAAACATAATAATGAAAGCAATATAATGACTATTATTAACACATGAAATATTTGCATTTAATCCAAAATGACATTAATTACAAGTAAAATATTTGTTTCTTAAGATACCGATTCTAACAAAGGCGACCTGTGTTAACCTCCGAAGCACATTTTTTAGAAAATCTAAAGAGCTATGGATTTTTGCGTATCAACTCTTCTTCCACTAAACTACGATGGTAGCCTAGATCCAATGACGCAAGTAGTTTTGCCTCTACCCTTTGAAACCCTTCCTCTATCAACCATTGACTACTCCTTCTACTATTATTGCTTATGATAGTTCTTCCATTGCCACATTTTTTTGTGTTTCTTGACTTTGGTTATAGGTTTCATTTCGGTTGTTCGGCAACAGAGTGAGTCCTAAAAGCCATCTTCTTCGGCTCAATTCAAGCTTAACCGTCCTCGCCACCCGTTGGAGGTTCTATCGTACAAACTCATCTATCGCTCTAGCCATGTCATCACTAAAACTAACAAATCGGAGACCAACACGTGCACTCCCTCGACAAGTCATACCCTGTAGATATATTGGACCCCAATAACCCTAAACAGTGAAGGCCTAAATTCAAGAGTAATACCACCAATTCTTAAGAAAGGAGGGCAATGTATGCTTGCTTGGAAAGATTTTCAAATAATTGTTTTAAGCCCTGGGCATGTATATAAAAAAGAAGAGAAAACACAGCACAAATATTACTGAGATAACATTTACAATTTGATTTAAAAAAGTGTAGTTCGCACAACCCCTTTCTCGGTGTTTAGGCTACTCTCACAATAACAATGGACTACATACTATATAGGGCTAATCACAAAACATCTTTTATTTGTTTTTTTACTACTGAATTCTTATTTCTTAAAATTACTGTGATATAATTTGATTTTCCATGCAAATCCCACCTTTATCCATGGATAGTTAGAAAAAGTATGTGGAAATATTAATTTACCCTTGTTAAGCAGTAGGGAGCACAAGTCCCGACTTTGGGCACGCTCCGGGATCCAGGCCCCGTATTTTTTTTGTCCATGAGCTTGAATGAAGCTAAGACAGTGGTTTGAATGGTGTTTTGTGAGGCGTATGTGCCGATTTAAACGAAATGGGGGTGGACTGGTTAGCTATGCCAGGTGGAGTTTTGGATGCTTGTAATTTTCGAATTTCTTGGCTTCCGATTGTATTTTTCTATACGTAACAAATTTGAGTGGAAAGCTTGGCGTGCTATGGGGTTTTTAGTGCGTGTCATCTTAGTTGAGATATGCTAGCATCCTCCCATGCTAATTTACCCCTTTCTTATATCAAAAAAATCAATTTAATTAAGAGCATTTCTTAGCTTGTAAGAAACAAAGGGGATTTTTAAAAGTAACCTTTTCAAAAAATTTTATTTAGTCAACGACCTCTTTTTTTTGGTCAGTTTTTGGCATAAAAAAAAAAAAAAAAAGCTTTTTGGACATCAAAACGGTTCCATTTTTTTTTCTTCCTGTTGAGGTTCCTTACCTTGCTACAGTCATTTTCCTTATCTTTCTAAAAAAAAAATTGAGGCAGCTTACCTGTTAAAAAAAGCGTGTTTTTTAGTTAAAAAAAAAGAGAGGTCATTTCTCTAATATCAAATTTTGTTTGGCCTTTTTTTCAAAATTTGCCGAAACCAATATGTTGTTAATGTTGTTGTCCACTTGTTGCTTTGAAAAAAACCAATATGTTGTTAATGTTGTTGTCCACTTGTTGCTTTGAAAAAATATGACGTTGGATACATATGATACCCCGTCGAGATGGCAGTAGTCTCGACGGAGATGGGCATTGCAGGTACGCACCTCAAAAAATGGATGAGGAACATTATCCGGGTGGGAATGAAGAAAAGTCTTGTTTCCAAATTGCAGGTGGGGCAAGGACGGGGGAAGAACTCTTTGCCCCGCCTCCACCTTAACATAAATACAAGAAAAAATATATACACAGTTTACTAATTTCTTAAACATATATTTTTTATTGTTCTTGATATTTATATTTTGTTGAAGTTTGGTTCGTTTTATTAACCTATGAAATTTAGATTAAATTTAGTATGAATTTAAACCTATTTTTTGTTTATTTATATTGAAATTTTTATCAACAATTAACTTCATCGTGGAAACTAGGATAGATATGAGGAAGGCTCTCCCGACTTCGTCCCCGTCTTTCATTAGTGGAGATGAGGGTAGATAAACAAAACCAGTCATAATTTAACAATTTAAATCAAAGAGTTTCTCTAAAGCTTGACTAAACCTCATGATGAGCATATTAAGATACAGAAGAAAAGGAAGACCGCATTCACCAAGGTCTCCATGAATTAGAAAATAATTAAAAAAATTCAATTCAACTTTACTAGTGCGAGATGGTCTTTACATCTTTGCTCTTATTAATTAAGTGCCGGCACTGTTCCCTCAAAACACAAGAAAAGGAGGAATATTAATCAATTTATATAAGTCGACTAGAGATCATGATATTTTTGCCGTCGTCAAGGGTTCGTCATCGTCAAGTAACAAAGTCAAGCAGCCGCACTCAAAAACCATCACTAACCCAAGCACCAACGTGCACATACATGCATGTGCTTAGATCTGTTCAAGAATGTGCAAATACACGTTCAAACCGATTAAGCAAAGTGAAGATATTAATTGTGGATTGGATTGGATGAGGCTTTCTAAAATCTGCACATTGAGGATTAAGCATGAAAAGTAATCGATTCACTCTGAGCCGCACTTTATGCATTATATTAAAAAATATTTCAACTATGTTGAATTATATGCTGATTTATTAATAACTATACATGGGATTTGATATATTAGCTTAGATGAAATGATTGGGATCATTACGAGACTAATTTATGACCTATAATATTATAGATCTAAATAATGTATTGATTAAAGTAACGGATCCAATCTGTGCTTATAAGGATTGAACTAGATTGATTGATGTGTGAATTGCGGATTAGATGCAAATTTGTCAAATCCTTACATGTGTGGATTGAATTGGTTTGAGCTAAAAAAAGCGGATTGGATTTGATTGGATGATGTATGCACCATAACCAGAAATTCAAGTAATTATTTTCATAATGGCCTTAATTAAAGTAAAACTTTGAATAAAAAATATATCTCAACAAACTTTTACCTTCGTTTATTCATTTGTACTTTTGATTTTTTCCCTAAACAAACTAAGCTTATGTACAATTTAATTCATTTTTTAAAATCTAAAGTCCAAAAATTGTAAATTTATATTGGAGTGTAATTTGTTTACGCTTTTAAATTTGAAATATGAGTACTTAAAAATCAATTACACTGAGTACAACTGAATTTTTTTTAAAAAAATTTAAATATCGTAAATGAAAAAAAAAAGAGAGCAAATAAGGAAAGAATTGTAAAAAGTTTTTAGATTAGGGGTCAAAACCTAAAGAGTTCTTGGGATGGGGAAGATGCACCCTTGGCCCTGCTGTTTCTCCACCCTCTGGTCTTCAAGATATGGAAAGTTTTCAGAACTTTCCACATGAAACTAAAACCAGTAATGAAAATGAATAAATATTGGGTCAAGCACTAGATAGATTGGAACGATTTAAACACGGAATCAAAAGCATCATTACATTGAAGCAATGGATTGGTAATAGTTTCCAGAAGGAGAAAGGGACCCTCCGGAATTTAAAGTCAATAGTCTTGGCCACATGCCATGGTTTGGCAGATGATCAATATGGAATCACTTTCTATTTTCTAACAATGACATAAAATAAAACAAAAAATAGTTTTCTTATCTGATCATGAATTTTGCATAAGAGAAAATGTTAAGTACACAAACTCTCACCTTAAATTGAATACTAATTTGTGAATTATCATGTGTTTATAAGTATTTAAAAGATTTCCGCGTTAATAGTTTACATCTACCAATAAAATAATTCTGACAATTCAGAAGTTGATGTAAAAGTTGGTATTAGAGTTGGAATCTCCACCATTGCTCTTTAATAATAATGTTTTGCATGTTATTATATGTATGAATGTGTGTATGTATGTATAATATGCATGTATTTTCTTTCTGTATGCCTAGAGATACACAACACAGAAGAATGTAAATGTCATTTCAAAAAAAAAAAAAAAAAGACAAAACAAAAAAACCAAACAAAAGAATGTAAATATGCTGTGCTTATATGTGTCTAATTTTCCAATAGAAACAAAAAAACATTGATCATAGGATATAAAAATTCTTAATATATATTTTCAAGAAATTATCTCTAACATCAAATGGCCCGAATATTTCCTCGTTACACTACTAGAAAATTTAGATTAAATGACTCTCATTTAACGACCTTTTTTGAAAAACCGTCATGGTAGATAGAGAAAAAACGCATGATGTTTCGCCGAAAATATGAAAATAGTTGCGGAAGGAGTCAGAAACTCACACAATGATTTTCACAACAAACCACTATGTAAGAGGCGACTTTACATGACGGTTTTCATGAAAAACCGTAGTGTAAGTTTTTTACAACGGTTTCTACTGAAAACCATTATGTAATGTTCTTTAAAATATTTATCCTAGCTCTATAATTAGACACAAAACGCGAACTCAGCTCTCAAAAACACAGTCAGAATAGCCTAATACTGCAGTCGCCGTCCTTCTCTGCCTCCATCCTTCTTAGTCTTCTTTCTTGTTAGTGTTTAATTAGATATTTATAGGTTTTGTTTTTGTTGACTAGTTATTTCGATATGTTGGGTATAACTAATTTATGGATCAATTAGTGTGATTGATTTGAGTTTATTGTTTATTGATATGATTAGTTATTTGACTATGATTGCTATGATTAATTTGTTGATTTTTTAGCATGATTAGTTTATGAGTATGATTTATTGTAGATTTATGGATATTATTTATTATTTGAATATGATGGGTATGTGTAATTTATAGATTCATTATGATTTATACGTAGCAGATTAATTAATTTGTAAATTTTTTTGTAATAGATCAATTGCATATTTCAATTTAGGACTTCTAAAATGGATATGGGATCATCGATTGACTAGAGAATATGTGGATGGTATAGAAGAATTTTGTTATTTGCTAAAACTCATACCGAAAGTGATAACATTCGGTGTCCTTGTGTTCAATATGAAAACCATGGTTCTCATTCAATTCAAATTGTTAGAGTACATTTATTGCAAAATCAGATTATAAATAGTTACCAAACATGGTATTTTTGTAGTGAGTCTATGTTCAAACCAAATTTTTCATTGTGGAGGATAATATGAGTGATCATGATAATATGGTTGACATGATAAATAATTTAGAAGAACACTTTTAAGACTATTTAGAGTTATTTGAGATAATGATGAATAATGTTGAGAAACCCACGTATGAGGAATGTACCAATTTTACCAAATTGTCTACTTTAGTTAGATTATAGAATTTAAGGCATTGGGTGGGTGGTCAATTCTTGTTTCATAAATCTTTTGAAATTTCTAGGAAGGCTTCTATCAAAGGATAATAAATTACTGACCAGTATGTACAAAGCTAATAAGACTTTGAGCACTTTGGGTATAGAGTATGAGAAAATACATGCTTGTGAAAATGATTATGTCCTATATAGGAAGGAGTATGAGGATGAAAATTATTGTCTAGTTTGTAAAAAATCAAGGTAGAAGAAAGGAAAGGAGCTAGAAGACAGTAAGAAAAGAGTATCGACGAAGGTGTTATGGTATATTTCACTAATACCACATTTGAGACGTTTATTCAAAAATGCAGAGCATGCCAAGAACTTGACTTGACACCATGACAAATGAGTTGACAATAGTATGCTTATTGGTTTCAGGTCCTCACCAGCCAAGAATGACATTGATGTATACTTGGCACTATTAATGGATGGCCTAAAAAGCTTGTGGGAAAATGGAATTGAATTTAGAGATGTCTACTAAAAAAAAGACGTTCACACTCTGTGTAATGTTGACATGGACAGTTAATGTCTTCCTTACATATGGAAATTTATTCAATTATTCGGTAAAGAGTTTTATTGGTTGTCCTATTTGTATGAAGAAAACATCTCACAAACCATTAAAGAATGGTAAGAAAACCATTTTTCTTGGTCATAGAAGATGGTTGCTAAGATATCCTCGTTATCGCAAGCAAAAGAAATCCTTTGATGGTAACATCAAAGAAAAAGACCCTCCTCAGCCTTTAACAAGTGAACAAGTATTTAAAATAGTAAAAGATATGAAAGCGATACTCGAGAAGAGAAAGCGAGGTAAGGATGAGCTGCCAATAGATAGATCTTAGAAAAAGAGAGCAATCTTTTTTGAATTTCTATATTGGAAGATACTTTTTGTCTGTTATTGCTTGGATATTATGCATATTGAGAAAAAAAGTTTGTGAATCAATAGTCAGCATGTTGCTTGATATTCTGGGCAAGACTAAGGATAGTAAAAAAGCACGATTGGATCTCATTTAGATAGAGATTAGGCCTAATTTGTTTCTCGAGAAAATAGAAAACCGCACTTACTTACCTCCAGCGAAGCACACATCATCAATGGCTTGCTTTATTGAAAGTGCCAAATGGTTATTCCTCAAACTCGAGTGTCGGTGAAGGATTTGAAACTTATTGGCATGTAAACACATGGCAATAATCATTACCACTTGCATTACAGGGAATTCTAACAAATGATGTAAGATTTGCAATTTTCAAGTTGTGCTTGTTTTTTAATTCTATATGTTCTAAAGTAATTGATCCACTTATGCTAGATTCACAATGATCGGAGTTGGTACAAACCTTGTCCATGCTTAAAAAGTATTTTCCATTGGTATTTTTTGACGTCATGATTCATCTGACGGTTCACTTAGTCCTTGAAGTTAATTTATATAGATTGATGTATTTAAGATGGATATACCCTTTTGAAAGGTATGTGAAGGTTTTAAAGGGCTATGTGAAAAACTGAAATAGGTCGAAAGGATGTATCACAGAAAGTTACATAGCAAAGGCATCAGTTGAATTTTGCTCAAAGTACTTGTCTAATGAAGAATCAATTGAGGTGCCAAAGACAATAAATATGGAGCCTAAAGGACTATCTATTAGAAATTTTTTCTCTATAAATCACGAGGAGTAGGAGCAAGCTTGTCTTTATAACTTGCATAATGCTCGTAAAGTGGCATCTTTCATTGAGGTTCACATGAAGGAATTAGAAAAGGCAAACCAGAAAAGAGCAAGAAATAAGCAGCGGTTGTAAAATAAACACAATTGGACCTTTCAGCTGTGGATTATAGCATACATAAATGCCAAGTACTCCACATCACAAGATAGAACCATCTTACAAGACTTAAAGAACCTAGCTAGAGGACTGTGATCGATAGTTACAAGGTATACATTATATTCCATAAATGGTTACACTTTTTACACACAAAATAGATGAGAAGCATCCCGTCCAAAATAGTGATGTGACTCTTCATGCCAAGACTATATACATTTCCTCTGCTAAGGATAAGAATTCGGTATATGGGATCATGAACTACTTTGGTTTCGTTAAAGATATTTGGGAAATTGATTATTGCAGATTGTGCGTAGCACTTTTTAAGTGCAAATGGGTCGACAGTAACTACATTAAAAGCGATAATGATGGCATCATAATGGTTGACTTTAGGCTATTGGGATATAAAAATGATCCCTTCATTATGGTATTGCAAGCAATCTAAGTTTTTTATACAATAGATCCTAAAGATTTGGAGTTGTCTGTAGTTATCCCGATAAAGCCAAGAGTAGTAGTTGACAATGACAAAATTGTCGTGGATTGCATGGACATCACCTCATTCACGAAAGGTTTGCCACTAGATGAAGAAATTGATAATTTTAACAATGAAGTTTCCCACCTGCTTCGCAAAGATGTCAAATGGACATGTGTTAAAAAACCGAAGAGAAAAAGGAAAAGATTAGCATTTATAAATGAATCTATGACTTGTTTATCTTTCTTTTTCAATTTTAAACTAAGTTTGTTTTTCTTTTTCAATTTTAAACGAAGGTATGGCTCTTTTTTCGCTCATTATGCATCTTTATGCACTTAAATTTATGATAAAAAACCAAAATAAATGGATTTTAGGCCATTGAATACATAACACAGGTTGGCCACCATGGGTAGAGGAGAAAAAAGAGCTAAAATTTGGTTGTGCTAGAAAAATTTTACACAATGGTTTTTCAAGAAAACCATCACGGCTTTTTTAGGTAAGACTTAGCTTACATGATAGTTTTTCAATAAAACCGTCGTGTAAGGTGGGCTAAAACGACGTAGTTTTAGCCCAGTGCCTAAATTTAATCTCGTGCACAACTTGTTTCCTACATTATTACCTCTTCGAACTCTCTCTTCACTCTTGATTCTTTCTCTCTCTAATGTCTCTGTCCCCATGATCCCACTATCCCCTATCCCAACCCCCACGACCCCATGCTGTCGCAGCTGCCATCGTTGACCCTCTTCAAACTACCGTCGACCCACCCTTTTCGAACTGTAGGACCCACGACACCACTCCCTTTCTTTTCTCTGCCCTGCCTCGTCTTCGAACCACTGACCCTGCCTTTTGTTCACCTCGCCCACACTTTCGCCGTTCATTCGCCTCACTTACGCCTCTATCGACCCCACCACTGCCTCTTCTTTGAACTGCCACTATTCTCTATTTGGTAATTCTCAAGTTCTTTTGTATAATTAGTTTAAAATGTTTTATAATTTTAAAAATAATTAATTTTTATAAGTAGTTTAAAAATAATTCTATTGATTTGTTTAATTTGTTTAAAAATTTTATGTGCATTGTTATGATTTATTAATTTACGTGTTTTATAAGTTTTTGTGATTTTGTTAAAGTTTATGATTGGGTTTATTAGTTTTGTAACTTAGTTTAGCTAGTTTTATTATTTTTTTTTGTAATTTTTGCCTTACTTTGTATAATTAGTTTAAAAAGTTTATGATTTTAAAAATAATTAATTTGTATAATTAGTTTAAAATAATTCTATTAATTTGTATAATTAGTTTAAAAAGTTTATGTGCATTGTTGTGATTTATTAATTTATATGTTTTATAAAATTATGTGATTTTGTTCAAGTTTATGATTGGGTTTATTAGTTTTATAACTTAGTTAAACTAGTTTTATTATTTTTTTTATGATTTTAGTTTTACTTTGTATAATTAATTTGTATAATTAGTTTAAGAAGTTTATGATTTTAAAAATAAATTTTTATAATTAGTTCAAAAATAATTCTATTAATTTATATATTTACTTTAAAAAGTTTATGTCCATTGTTTTTGGATGATGATTTGGTTTGGATTATTAGAAAAAATGTCTAAGAGAGCGATGAGGAGTATAAAGAGTATGAGAAGCATGAAGAGTATATATCATCTTCCTCCTAACATCGAAAGGAAAAACAAGTGACCAAGCCCCGAAGAAAAACTGAATTTGTTCAAAAAGTTAGATTTTGAGCGGAGAGCTACTTTTATGAAAAGAGTTCATAGGGTAAGGAAGAGGGGATTAAGAATACAAGTGACATTTGACACAAAAAGGCCAATAGGAAGGCACACCCGAAGATGAACTGTACAGTTGGATTAGAGTTCTTAGTCGAGAACACGTTCCAATATGCATACGTGATTGGAGAACTACATTTGAACCAAGCAAAAGAAATTATCTAGAGAGAAATCTATACAAGCTCCACTGTGGTGACATGGTATAGAAAGAATGGCTTGAAGGTTTGTGCTGAACTAGTAAAGAGGTCTAGATTTGACCTCTATGTCACTTTTGTAAGCCCTTATCTAGACGTTTTGATGATAACGATGATATATAGATCTGACCTCCTACAGTAGTACATTACTACCCCACTATCTCCTCGAACAATTGGGTAGCATTTGTGCATTATCAACGTTATCAAGAATTCCAACAACTATCTTTAAATGCAAAGGCAATAAGAGCAAAAAATGAATACGGCTTAAGAGTAGGTAGAATTAAATATAGAGGCCTTGAACAAAAATTAGTACTTTTATATCTTACACCTTTTACATATATCAATGATTCCATCATTAATGTTTTACTGACCTGGCAAAATATAGCTTGTTGAGACTGGTGTACGACCATCATGGGAGGAGTTATGAATGAAGTCGCATTAAGGTCCCAATGGACAATGAAAGATCCATCATATGCAAAAATTGGGAACCAAGTAGTAAGTTTATTGAACTCAATTTCTTAATTTGTAATTTTATAACTTTTAAAACATATTATTAACTTGATTTGTTATTGTTTTACAAGATAAGTATATGAAGCAGCAAACTCAAAGGACTTTCAAGTTCGTTGGTAATGATGACATACTGACAAGGAAACTAGGAAAACTGGAACATTTAAGATGTATTTGTGGTCAATCTATGTATATCAAGTAGTCTTAATACATTGATATTTGGCCCACTCTAAGATTTGAGGCCCTACAATGGTAAATTGTAGAACTGCAGAGTTTTGTGAGTACCTTTATTTCACAAGGAGGTGTTAGACTAACGGATGACACTATTTCACAACGCAACTGTTAGACTAGGTGCTCTAAGGATTAAATGATGTAATAAGTTTTTGAAGACATTTAATCAATAAAGAGTTTATTTTTTATTCAGATACCAATGTTGTCCTCTTTATATTCATTTATGTTGAATGTGTGATGAGCAAATAAAATTCTAAGACTATCAGTTTAAACCTTTAAGATCGTGTATATGATGAGACTATATATATAGTGTAACGAGGTAGGTTCAAAGCTAAGGGTCAAGA
Source organism: Artocarpus hirsutus (assembly GCA_946598075.1). Taxonomy (NCBI): domain Eukaryota; kingdom Viridiplantae; phylum Streptophyta; class Magnoliopsida; order Rosales; family Moraceae; genus Artocarpus; species Artocarpus hirsutus. The sequence goes on from CAMOHE010012560.1 coordinate 21,573, forward strand.
GGGTAAGGTTTACAAATTGCTAAAGTCTATTTATGGACTTAAGCAAGCTTCATGTTCTTGGAACATTAGATTTGATCATGTAATCAAGACTTATGAGTTCGAACAAAACATGGACGAACATGTGTTTACAAACACATTAAGGATGGGAATGTGGTTTTTTTCTTTTACTGTTCTATATAGATGACATTCTGCTTATTGGCAACAATGTTGGGGCATTGTCATCGGTCAAATTATGGTTAACCAAGCAATTTGACATGAAGGACTTGGGTGAAGCTAATTGTGTTTTGATTATCCAAATCTTTCAAGAGAGAAAGAATAAAATGATAGCTTTATCCCGAATTGTCTACACAAATAAAATTATCAAGAAGGATGCAATGTAAAATTCCAAGAAAGGTAGGTAATCATCTAGGTTTGGAACTAAGCAAGACTCTCCAAAGTTTGTTAAAGAAAGAGAATACATGAAGAAGGTGTCTTCTGCTTTGGCATAGGTAGTCTCATGCTTGCGATGCTTTGTACACGACCGAACATTTGTTATACAGTTGGGATAGTAAGTTGATTTCAGTCAGATCTAGGACAAAACCATTAGGTTGTGATCTTGTATTTTCAAGTACCTGAGAAGGACTAGAGGTTATATGCAAATGTATTTTAGTGAGAATCTAACACCTCTTGGATAGACTGATTTCGATTTTTACTCTAAATGGAGATGCCATTATTTGGAAAAGTATCAAGCAAGATTGCACCTTGAATTCAACAATGGAGGCCAAATATGTAGTAACTAGCAAAGCTTCGAAAGAAGTTTTGTGGCTCCACAAGTTTTTTGGGGATCTTGAGGTAGTTCTTGGTGTAGATAAGGTGATGTCGTTGCATTATGATAACACTGTAGCTATCCCTAATGCTAAGAAACTAAGATTTCACAAGAAGAGTAAACATATACATCAAAAGTATCATGTGATAAAGGACTTCGTTGAGGATGGACATGTTGTAGTGTGTAAGATCGCATATGAGGATAATATAGTTGATCCTCTCATGAAGACACTAGCAATGAGGGTTTTCAAGAACCATGTAGAGGCCATGGGGATGCGAGACATGTCATATTTACTCACTTAGGGCAAGTGAGAGATTGTTAGACTAGGTGCCCTAATGATTAAATGATATAATAAGTTTTTAGAGACATTTAATCAACAAAGAGTATTTATTTTTCATATACTAAATGTTGTCCTCTTTATGTCCATTTCTATTGAATATATGATGAGAATAAAAGTTTGAGATTATCAGTCTAAACCTTTAAAATCATGCATATGGTAGACAGATCATGCGAAAGACATGAATCTTGAAGGTGATAATCTAAATGATAAGATACCCAATTGAGGGAATAAAATTAGGCACTTTATTTATGCTAAGATTGTTATGTTGTCTACATCCCTAATGGGAGTTGACTTGTTTTCGTTATCGGAGTGGGACTCCACGAGTAGAAACATTGGTATATTGTCATAGTTGACGATATATTAGATCAAGACAACAAGTTGAACTGAATTGGTTAATAATTTTATTTGTTTAAATCAATTTATTTTTGACAATCATATGTGTGATGTCTTAATCCTAAAATGAACAATGGGCCCGTGTTCTTGACTTGTGTCTTTTGATGTACTAAAGGGTGACATCTTGATTTGATGATGGGACACATACCGGTACATTGGAGACATGACTCTTGATTGACGTAGACCCATTATTCATAGATATGGAATCCATAGCTCTTTAATAGAGTTAATGATATTCTCTTATAAGCATTATCCTATAATTAGAAGACTGGAGCGCTCAACCATTAGAATACATAGGTGTAACCAAATGGTATATTATTTATGAATAGTAAGTATTCTAATAGTAAGATAATGAAACATAAGACAAAAATAATCGGAAAGTAAAACAAAATTTATCCTCATGCCGATTATGAATATCTTGTGGGATGTTACACATTATGATATGTCATGGGTGATGAGCTTATTAGAGCTTTGTAATTTTATATAGTTTGAGAATAAAGCTCTAAGTTTTTAGCAGAGTAGCGCTAGAGTTGACAATTATAAAATATATGTATCTGGATATGTTATTTTATAATTATAAGAGCTTGATCTATATATATATATATATCCAACAGGTTCCCTTTGTTAGCTCATAATAAATCTTGTAATGAAACGACATGTTTTTCCTATATATTGGTGGCTCATGTTAATTACTAGATTGGCTAAAATTTGAGTTGATTGGATTTAATAATTCATGTTGGTTTAGTGGTTAAATTAATTTTGTAAATTAATTTAAGATAAACATGTTGAATTATTTGGATAATATTTTTTTATATGGGATTATCAGTATATGACTGTTTTAGTCAGATAACTTCTTTATTAGGTTATTCAAATTAAAACTGAGGCTCTATCTAAGATTCTCGTGTAAAATAAGATATTCTAAGATTTCTAGATTATAGCTCAGTTGGCAACTTGGTGGCCAAGTTTGGCAAGTTGGTGGAGCCGCTTCGGCTGGCCGATCTCCTAAATCAGTATGCTGAACATGCGATAATCTAATTACACATTTTTGATGTGTTTTTTATCAGAAGTTGATTTAGACTCAAATTTTAAAGCCTAATATGATAAGGACTAACTTTAGATTTGACCATTATAAAAGGGGAGCTATTTTTCATTATTTCTCAGATCATTTAAGAAGGAGATAGTGAGTATTTAAGTAAGAGAAACTCTGAAACTCCCAAAGAGCTATTGTTAAACATCTAGAATCTTAGCTTTTTCTTTTCTCAACTGATTTGAAAAAGAGTCACTAGAGGAAGGTTGTTTGACGTGCATCCACCCGTCCTCCGATCATTGATAGAGAATAGCAAAGAAGACCTGTTGGTTGAGGCTCTTCTGAAAGGTTTTTCTCTCTTGGTTTTTCTACATCTTCGACATATAAAAGAGGTACATAAGATTTGTTATTTATTTATATACTTAGCATGTCAAACTTGTTATTTGAAAAATGATTTAAAAATGTTTAAAATTCAGCTACGTATCATATTCTAATAGCAACAGCTTCAAAGTTAGTTGTAACCCTCTCGACAAAGAAGCAGAGACTGCAGAAGCTATAGAGGGTCTAGAAGCTCTAACATTTATTGAAGTTCCAATGTTACATCATCGTCAAGAGCTTGAATAACATAAAGAATGCAAACTCTTTATTGATGATAAAGTTAATGGTGGGTGTGAGCCAACTGATAGAGTCCATGGAAGACCCTTAGGAGACCAAAACGTGAGCATTAGCATCATTACCCCTCAAGTTAGAATAGCTAACTATCTTTTCCGACAATAGAAGCAACAATTGTGGGTGAAGAGGCCAGAAGCTTTGCTGTATGGCGAAAAAGGTTTATTGATGTCATTGCAATGATGAAGATAAGTCAAACACCAACCCACATTCCTAAAAAGGCTGAGGGAAAGAAACACCTAAGAAAGAAGTTGCTAGAAAAATACGAAAGTCACAACCTGAGATAGAACAAGATCGGGCGGTTAAGAAACAACCTGCTGTGGATGAGCCTAGCCTCAATTTGACTTCGATAAGGTTCCTGAGGAATTTATGCAATTGGCTTTGTTTGTACATGGTGTCATGCAATGAGGGTTGTAGATTGAGTGCCTGATACTAGTAACAATTACTAGAAATGACATGCCTATCTTTGTCGAGTATGAAGACATTTATCATTTCTTTGACTTTTAACAAATTGGGGCAACTTTTGTAATGGTATACCTTAAGTAATAGACCTATTATTCATTCTTCACTTTTTAAAATCTAACTAGGTGTATTATTATTTAAAATAAGTTTATGCATTGTTTTTATTACATTCTTTTGGTAGAGCTTTGTGAACGTGGTGGTTTAGATCAAAGATTTCATATCTCCGACACTTGTCTCAAATGTTTCAAGAGACCCGCGTACTGATGTTAAAGAATGCCCCCGCATCCCACTTCAATCTTTTATGGTTTGATAATTCTTACATTATTATGGTTAATTCTTTCTTACTTTTAATAATTGGTAGGGCCCTTAACGATTGAAAATTAGTTGAAGCAAGAAACAGTGTAACAAGTCAATCGAATGAAGAAACATTTTCTACCCACCGTCAGTGTCCTAAACAAGGAGGCAACATCAAATGCAGTTTTTTTTTATTTTTTTTATTTTATGTTATACGCGGGATTTAATTTTTATTGATAATGGTTTACAAGCCCTAGCAAGAAAGCGAGATTATATAGCTGACGATATATTTGGGGTTAGGATTGAGTAGGTATATTAGATTTCATACTTGACTTTGCCATTTTAATATATATACAATTTTGTAAATATTTTTTTTGTCCAATTTAATTATATGATTATGCAATTAGGGCCATGTATTAATGGTTAGAATATAGGACTGGCCATCTCGTGAAAAACCAAAATTTCTAGTGTTTCTTTTTTGTCCTTGGTGTCAATTTTGCACGACAGTTTTCACTGAACACCGTCATGTAACCTAGGCTTTACACAACTGTTTTTGTTGAGAACCATTGTATAAGGCCTTAGATGAAAAATTTTTTAATGACGGTTTTGAAAATCGTCATGTAGTGCTCACCATACATGATGGTTTTTAACAAAAACCGTTGTGTTAGTATTGCATTACACGACGGTTTTTAACAAAAAGTGTCATGTAATGGATTCTATACATGATGGTTTTTCAAAAAAAACTGTCGTGGTAACCTTAATTCTAAGACCCAAAAATTCCACTAAATATAAAATTCTATGACTGTAAAAAACTGTCATGAAAAATCCTGTTGATACCACGATCGAAGATATACACGATGGTTTGGTAACCGTCGTGTAAAATCTTATACGACAGTTTAAAACTGTCCTATAATCTTCTAGTGTAAATATAAAAATAATCAGAGAAGTTATAATCACGTAAATTATTGATATTTTTACAATATAATTTACGTGTTTAATATTGATCAACATCCTCAGTTATATAACACTATTTCTATAAAATCAAACCGTCAATATGTTATTGTGAATGTAACTAATTATATCCCTTTGTTGATTTATATATATATATATATATATATATATATATATATATATATTACTTTGTGCATATTAAGTAAGCACTTATAACACCTCACAGACTATAGTCTATTATGTCATTATAAAAACTTGGATATTAGTCACAACAATTTTTTAATAACTTTTTTAGTCACAACAAATGTGTAATTAATCATAAATTTTAGTTTAATTTTTATTGTGATTAAACCCATAAGATTTTTAGCCACGAAAGGTTTCCATGGATATAAGCTTATAGTGGACTTGTGTAGTGTATCCAAATTCCAAGCTAACGAAATTAGCTTTTGGTGCTTGTCGATTTTCTTGCTGGAAATTTAAATGTCTAGTGCTCAATTTCTATTGAGTAGGCTCTTGAATTATTAGGATCGTGGATATATGCTTATAGTGGTCTCATGAAAATTTCCACAACTAGCTTTTTCTTACTTCTATAAAAGGGTTGCTAATTAAAGCGGCAGTTCCAAGGAAAAACTTGTAATCTTTGAGAAACACATCTTTCACAATTATGGCAAATTCCCATTCAGCTAGGAAAAGTCTTTGTACAATTTCAATAACGCTGCTACTTGTGCTGCTAATTTCAAGCTTAAAGAGATCAGGTCTCTCTCTAACACACATTTATCTTGTACAAGCATTTCATTTATTATTTTTTTTGTTTTTGTGCCAAAATAGAATCGTTTAACTTTTTTTTAATTGCTTATCTCTATGAATAAGCGTGAGCCTCACTCTCACTGTATGATTTACGTGCATCTAAAATTAAATCACTATTTTGGATATCATAGAGAGTGTTTGGAAATCAAGTTAAAGGATGAAGTTAGAACTTAAAACTGTAACACACGAGAGTTTGCACTGTAACATACTTTTGGTTTATATTATAGTAGTTGAGAGCTTTACGTTGCAATCATCTTTAACAATGCTTTTTGACCGTTGTTAAAAATATCGATTTTTAATCAAAATAGCTTCAGCGATGGTAAAAAACTGTTATTAGAAATTCTTTTAACAATGGTTTTTGATGATGTTAAAAATGATTTTTTTAGCAGTTAATTTTTTTTGTTCTTTTTATTATTTTTTAATTTCTAAACAAGTTGATAAATATAGAAAATATAAATAGTCAATGAAACATGAAGTTTAATAGATATTTTTATGGCCAACTCATTGAAAACCTTTACAAAGAAAATTTGATAGGACAATACCATGGTAGGAAATAAAAACTGAAATTAAGATAATTAAATATAATGTTTATAAAATAGAAAAATTAAATTAAAATTAAAACCAAACAAACAAAGGCGAATATTGTTAAAAATATACATTTTTAAAAGATAAACCAAAATGATCCGGACTGCAGGCATACACCAGCTGCACCAGGCCATCTGGGCTCAAGTCTGACTTGACTCATAATGTTCTACAAGCTGGATCGGCTCATGGATCAAAAAGTTTGTTTAGGAGAACAGTTAGAACTCCTTTTTAATGTTTAGAATTATTTTTTGGTTTAAATTTTGTAAGAAAAAATACGGTAGCAAAAAAAGTTAGAATCGTAAAAAAAAAAAAAAAGGTTAAGAAAGATTAGGGCCTCACCTGCTTTATATTTTCTTTTCCATAATGTTATGTATTGATCATCAAAACATATCAATATTGCAGCTGCACAAATTGGAGTCTGTTATGGAATGTCGGGAAACAACTTGCCACCTCCACAAGAAGTCATAGCTCTCTACAACCAAAACAACATCCGGAGAATGCGACTCTACGATCCAAACCAAGCGGCTCTTCAAGCCCTCCGAGGCGCCAACATCGAACTCATGCTTGGCGTTCCCAACGCCGACCTTCAAAGACTCGCCTCAAGCCAAGAGAAAGCCAACTCTTGGGTCCAAAACAACGTAAGAAACTACAACAACGTCAGGTTCAAGTACATTGCTGTCGGAAACGAAGTCAAAAGCTCGGACAATTTCGCGCAATTCCTCGTCCCGGCCATGCAAAACATTCAGAACGCAATCTCTATGTTTGGACTCGCAAGCCAAATCAAGGTCTCCACCGCCGTCGACACTGGCGTCCTAGGCGAGTCCTACCCTCCATCGAGAGGTGCCTTTCGGTCGGACTACGCACCGATTATCAATCCTTTAATACGCTTCCTTGTTAACAACAGATCGCCGTTGCTTGTCAACTTGTATCCTTACTTTAGCTATATTGGCAACACAAGAGATATTCGTCTCGAGTATGCTCTTTTCGCGGCGCAATCAGTTGTGGTGCAAGACGGGCAATTTGGGTATCAGAATCTTTTCGATGCCATCTTGGACGCCATGTATTCAGCGCTGGAGAAGGCGGGCGGAGGGTCGCTGGAGATCGTTGTGTCAGAGACCGGTTGGCCATCGGCAGGCGGGACAGCAACGTCGATTGATAACGCGAGGACATATAATCGTAACTTGATTCAGCATGTGAAGGGAGGGACTCCGAAGAGGCCTGGTAGGGCAATTGAGACTTATGTGTTTGCCATGTTTGATGAGAATAGGAAGAGTCCGGAGTATGAGAAGCATTGGGGGCTTTTCTTCCCAAACAAACAGTCTAAATATGGGATCGGTTTCAGTTAAAATGGGAAGTGCTTAGTGTGCAATAAATAAGAAAAATCCATAATCCCACTACTAATAAAACTATAAGTCTTAGTCTAATATATAGTATACTTTTTAGATTGAATTTTATTGTTTTAGCAGAGTTATAATCGGATTGGGTTAAATAGAATTACTCGACTAAATAAAAAGTCTAAACAGTCTAAATAAGTTGAGTGCAATTTGTCGTATCTGTAACCTTTTTGTGCCAAACTGGTGAATGGTGCCGCACGAAATGATTTCCGCCAACGTACTGTGAGGGATTCCACACTCGTGCATATATATACTTTGTTGTTGCTATAAATATATATTGAACCAAGATTAATGTCATGAGTTTTAGTTTTTACGTTATTTTCTATTAGTTTATTACTTGCAAATTAATATGAATTTCTATTTTACAGAGGATATCTAGGGTTAATAAGCCAGAAACAAATAGTCAATTATCTCAATTAGGTTGACAACTACAACAACGCTTTCATCCCAAATTAAACCACTCACACAATGTAGGGGGGCCATAGCGCCGCCCCCCCACTATCTCCGCGCAAGGCATGCCTCTGACTAGACTGGACATGAAAAAATATTGGACATAACCTTATTCATCCCGGCAAGTGTGATTTTTCCATAAGTATAGCAATGGACTAGATCATAGAACTTTTATAGTATATTTGGCATTCGTTGGTTTTAACTAAATTTTTAGTTAAAAACAGTATAAAGCTCTCGCATGCTACAATAAAAGCAAAAAAATTACTATAATGTAAAGCTCTCATATAATAAAATATTTGTAATTTTAATCAATAATTCTAATCACTGTACCAAATACCCTATTACTCTTTCTTGACTTTCTAGGCCAGTCTACATCGTCAATATTGGAACATCACGGCATGTGTGATAGGAAAAGTTCACCACTAGGACTTTTTGACTGGACAAGTCATCAAGCCAGCGCAAATGAAAGTTTGACACAATTTCTTATACATAAATATTATTAAAAAAAACTATTTAATTAGAAAACTTAAGAAGGATGGTGTTAATCAAGTATGTAAATTGCTTGCGCTACTAATCTCTCTCTCTCGATGCATAATCTCTCCCGAGTCAAGCTTGACAAATTGGCCATGTGCAGAGCAGAATTACCCCTATCCATTAATGGCGTACATCCACAACCACAGAAATTGACGCTCACGCTAAACGAAGGTAGATAAAATAAATAAATAAATAAATCAATAAATAAAAACAACAAAAAACAAAAAAAAATAAAAATAAAAATAAAAATAAAAACCCTCGCCGAAGGACCGGCCATGGTTTTATTCCAAAATTTCCCTGAAGCCTTCTTCTTCCTTATCATGATGGTTATCCTAAGGTATTGCAATTCCATTAAAGAAGCTATAATAAGATAGCCTTGTGAGTGCTGAAGAACTACTAGATTTAATAACGGTTAAAAGACGTTAAAATTTTTTATGATTGTTAAAAAATTGGACATAGATCAAATACAACGATACGAAACTTTAAAGCAAAAAACTTGGCCTTATCTGAATTAAGAGTGTAAATGCACGAAACCATGTTGGAAGGTGTATGCAAAAGACCGTTTACCAAGCTATACAATAACTCGCAAATAAAAATAAAAATTGAGAAATCATTTCGTAACTTTATTGTTTGAGATTTTTTGATAAAATATACACACAAATACATACATATATATATATATATATATATGTATTGCATTGATTAGTGTCTTTAACTGCATAAATTTCTGCGCTTATTCATCCCTGTTTCTATGCTTTATTGGAATATTAATTTAGAGTAAGATACTTAGTTTTATCTTTGGATTTTTGTATGGTGGACGGTCGATGGAACTACACCTATAATCTATAACTGTATAATAAGTGGGAGTTCTCTTGCAGCACTGTTCAAGAAATAATCAAATTATTTTTTTTCCTTTTATGGTATATTTCTCTTCTTATTTTGCTAATTTTTCTTTCCCTCTTTTTTTAATCCTTTAAATTCATTTTTTAAATTAAAAATATTTTAAAATGTTATTTTATTACCGTAATGTTGATAAATACTTTTACTTTTGTAACTTCTTTTTAAATGTGTCATTATTTAAATATCATTTCCTTTTTTTATCTTTTTTTTCACCTAATATTCTATTTTCCTCACTAAAATATTATTCTTTCAAAATGTGTCTTATCAAAATTCATTTTTCCACTAATTTTTCCGTGTTGAAATAATTTTTTCAAATGTGTTTCTAAAATGTTATTTTTTAAATGTAGCTTTCATAAATAATTTTGTTTTCTAATTACACAGTTGACATATATATATATATATATATATATTATTTTTCAACTGTGAACATGCTTAAGCATTTTTTTTCGTTCTCACCTATGGACTTAATCAGTTTCTCTATTTTATTTGAGCTTATTAGAATCCTTTTTTTATAAATATGCTTTACTTTTCTGTACAAGTATAATATTCAACCAAGCATATGTTTTGAATAACATGTATAGTTTGGTACATCTACATATCTTTTTTTTTTCAATTTTATATTTTTTCCTTGCAATCCTCAAAGTATTACTTTTAAAAATATTGCTTTTATAAAGATATGTCCAACTTAAATATTTTATCAGCAACCTTCTCAAATATAATTTCGTCACAAGAACCTGTAATTTGTAAATAAGTTTCTCTCAATTTTACCTCTACTAAAACCTTTCTCTCTTTTCTTTTCTCCGAATGTGTTGTGTTAAAGGATGACTCTACATTCAACCTTGTCCTTTACTATTTTAGAATTATAAAAGGTATCTTCCTTCGAAGTTATTTTATCTCTAGTTTTCTTAAATCTAACCGTCATTTATTGATTGTGATACAATATTTGTTACTTATATAAACAAAATATTCAAGTGTTATTAGTCAAACTATAAAATTCCAATTTTTTAAATGAATATAAAAGAAATTTATATAAAATTTTAGAAAAATCAAATTAAAGATTAAATTTTTTATAACAAAAAATCATGTATAACATTCACAAAGTATTACCACTAACAAAGCACTAGTCAACTTCAGAAAAATCACTTCTGTGGTATTGTTTTTCAATTCTATTATTTTTATGAGAAAATTTGAAACATATATTTTTTAAAGAATATAAAGACATAATTGATTAAAAGTGTTTTGGATTAGATTAAACAAATAAGTGTAATCAAATGGTACTTTGAATTTTTTGGCTAGAAAAAGTTAAAAGTAAACTTTTTGCTCTGTAATAAAACACATTAATAATGATAAAAAAGTAATGTACATCCTAATTTACTCCCTGGTTTTCTTTAGCGCATATATATATATATGGAAAGGTTAATGCGGCACCTTGAGTCGTCTAAGATTCTTAGTTCTCACCATCCATAACCACGAGTTAAGTGGCCGTAAGGCAGACCTTTGAGTAGACTGGGCGTGAAAAAGTATTCGACATAACCTTATTCATCCCGGCAACGGTGGGCCCCTCCAAATTAACAATTTTTCCACAAGAATAGGAAAGAACTTGATCGTAGATTTTTTACAACTCGTTTGGTATTAATTGGTTTTAACTAATTTTTAGTTAAAAATAGTATAAAATTCTCACATGTTGCAGTAAAAAAAAATTTGTTATAATGTAAAGCACTAATATGCTATAATATTTATAGTTTCTAATAACCATATCAAATACCCTGTTACTCTTTCTTGACTATCTAGGCCAGTCTACATCGTCAATATTGGAACCCAGTTTGTTTTTGATTAATGAATCAACACGGCATGTGTGATAGGAAGAGTCCACCAATACTACTTTTTGACTGGACAAGTCAAGCCAGCGCAAACGAAAGTTCGACACAATTTCTTAATTACTATAAAAAAAACTATTTAGTTAGAAAAGTTAAGAAGGATGGTGTTAATCATGTATGTAGTGTGTTTTACGCTACTAATCTCTCTCTCTCAATCAATACAGCTCAATGCATAATCATCTTGCTTTCGAGTCAAGCTTGACAAATTGTCATGTGCAGAGCAGAAGTACCCCTGTCCATTAATGGCGCACATCCACAACCATATATATTGACCCTCACTTCTAAGCGAAGGAAGATAAAAAAATAAATCAATAAATAAAAACAAAAAGAATAATCGCCGAAGGACCGGCCATGGTCATTTTCCAAAATTTCCCTGAAGTCTTCTTCTTCCTAATAATTCTCACCCTTGCCTTTGCCTCATCCCGCCCAACCCAAATAGAGATATTAAATAACTGCAGTTACTCGGTCTGGGCTGCCACCTCCCCTGGCGGCGGAAAGCAGCTAAAACAAGGCGAGAAATGGACTCTCAGCAACGTAACCGGCTCGGGCCGGATCTGGGGCCGGACCAATTGCGCTTTCGGCCGTGACGGCAGTGGCAAGTGCGAAAGCGGTGACTGCAAGGGCCGCCTCTATTGCCAAGCCACGGGTCGAGCCCCCAACACAGTGGGTGAATATACAATAAACCAGGCTGAAAAGAATGATATCTTCTATATCTCAGTAGTCGAAGGGTTTAATATTCCTATGGAATTCAGCCCTACAAAGTCGTTTTCAGATTGCAGCCAAGCGAGCAAATGCGCCGGAGACGTAAATGGGGCGTGTCCGATGGAATTGAGAGATCCAGGCGGGTGTAACAACCCCTGCACCGTGTTTAGCAACGACCAGTTCTGTTGCACTTCGGGAACTAATCAGAGTATCTGCCAGCCAACAAGTTATTCTCAGTTTTTTAGTAATCTTTGCCAGGACGCGTTTACTTACCCTGCTGATGTTGGTAAGATAAGCTCTTGCCCAACTGGGACTGACTACAATGTTATCTTCTGCCCTTCAACCGAAACAGGTATCTCTCTTTCCCACAATTTTGTTACGAGTGCTTTTTTTTTTTTTTTATCCCTTTTCTTCTCTCTTTCTTTATTTTTTTGGTTTGATTTTGTTGTCTTTATTTTTTTTAACCTGTTTGGTATTAGATGGTTGTAACCAACTTTTCAGTTAAGAATAGTGTAAATCTCTCATATTCTATAGTAAAAACAAAAAAAAAAGTTACTCAGTGTAAAGCTTTCACATGTTACAGTATTTACGGTTCTGACCACCATGTCAAATACCCTTGTAATGACTGTAAAAAAATTGTTGTGAAAAGTCTCACTAGTACCACAACTCAAAATTACACAACAGTTTTATAACCATCTTATAAAATCTTGCACAACTGTTTAAAAATATCGTGTAATCTTCATTTTCTTCTAGTGTAAATATAACAATAATCAGAGAAGATATAATTACGTGAATTATTGATTATTTTTACAATATAATTTATGTGTTTAATCTTGATCAACATCCTCAGTTATACAATACCATTTCAATAAAATCAAACCGCCAATATGTTATTGTGAATGTAAATAATTATATCTATTTTTGATTTATATATATATATATATATATATATGCCACTTTGCACACTCTTTGCATGAAGTAAACACTAAGGCATTAATAATAACGCCTCAGAGAATGTAGTCTATTATATCACTGCAAAAACCTAGACATTTAGTCACAATCATTTTTTAATAAAATTTTTAGTCACAACAAATATGTAATTAATTACAAATTTTAGTTTAATTTTTGTAGTGATTAAAACTTTTACCCATAGGATTTTAGTCACGAAATATTCCATGGATATATGCATATAGTGGATTTTTGTAGTGTATCCAAATTCCAAACTATTGAAATTAGCTTTTGGCGCTTGTCGATTTTCTTGGTTGGAAATTTAAATGTCTAGTACTCAATTTCTGTTGAGTAGGCTGTTTAATTATTAGGATCGTGGATATATGTTTATAGTGGTCTCATGAAATTTTCCACAACTAGCTTCTCTTACCTCTATAAAAGGGTTGCTAATTAGAGTGGCGGTTCCAAGGAAAAACCGGTAATCTTTGAAATATCCATCTTTCACAATTATGGCAAATTCCCAATCAGCTAGCAAAAGTGTTTACAGAATTTCAATAATGCTGCTACTTGTGCTGCTAATTTCAAGCTTAAAGGGATCAGGTCTCTCTCACACACATTTATCTTGTATAAGCATTTCATTTATTGTTGTTATTATTATTATTTTTTTGTTTTCGTGCCAAAATAGGGTCGTTTAACATTTTTAATTGCTTATATCTATGAATAAGCGTGAGCCTGACTCTCACTGTATGATTTACGTGCGTCTAAAATTAAATCACTATTTCGGATATCATAGAGAGTGTTTGGGAATCAAGTTATAATTTGAAGTTAAAACTTAAAATTGTAACATGTGAGAGTTTTATGCTGTAGCATACTTTTGGTTTACAATGTAATATTTGAGAGCTTTATGCTGCAATTATCTTTAACAATGCTTTTTGATTGTTGTTTAAAATATAAATTTTTAATCATGGTAGCTTTGACAATGGTACCAAAACCATTATTAAAAATTCTTTTAGCAATGGTTTTTAATGATGTTTAAGACAATTTTTGTTGCAGCGCCCTATCTTGGCCAGTAGTTAATTTTTTTTTTGTTCTTTTTATTATTTTTTAATTTCTAAAAAAATTGACAAATATAGAAAATTCAGATAGTCAATGAAACATGAAGTTTAATAGATATTTTTATGGCTAACTCTTTAAAAACCTTTACTAGAAAAATTTAATAGGATGATCTATAGTAGGAAAAAAAAGAGTACAATTAAGATAATTAAATATAACATGTTTCTAAATTAGAAAAATTAAAATTAAATTTAAAATCAAACAAACAAAGGCAAATATTGTTAATTAAAAATATACATTTTTAAAAGATGAACCAAAATGATTCCGGCTGCAGGCATACACCAACTGCACCCAGCCATCTGGGCTCAAGTCCGACTTGACTCGTAATGTTTTACAAGCTGGATCAGCTCATGGAATAAAAGTTTGTTTGGAAGAGCAGTTAGAACTTTTTTTCTGTTTAAAATTATTTTTGGTTTAAATTTTGTGAGACAAAATACTGTAACAAAAATGGTTGGAATCGAAAAAAAGGGTTAAGATTAGGGTCCCTCCTACCCTATATTTTCTTCGCCATAATGTCGTGTATTGATCATCAAAACATATCAATATTGCAGCTGCACAAATTGGAGTCTGTTATGGAATGTTGGGAAACAACTTGCCACCTCCACAAGAAGTCATAGCTCTCTACAACCAAAACAACATTCGGAGAATGCGACTCTAGAATCCAAACCACGCCGCTCTTCAAGCCCTCCGAGGCACCAACATCGAACTCATGCTTTGCGTTCCCAACGCCAACCTTCAAAGACTCGCCTCAAGCCAAGACCAAGCCGACTCTTGGGTCCAAAACAACGTAAGAAACTACAACAACGTCAGGTTCGAGTACATCATTGTCGGAAACGAAGTCGAAATCTCGGACAATTTGGCACAATTCCTTGTCCCGGCCATGCAAAACATTCAGAACGCAATCTCTATTTTTGGACTCGCAAGCCAAATCAAGGTCTCCACCGCCGTCCACACTGGTGTCCTAAGCGAGTCCTACCCTCCGTCGAGTGGCACCTTTAGGTCGGACTACGCACTGATTATCAATCCTTTAATACGCTTCCTTGTTGAACACAGATCGCCGTTGCTTGTCAACTTGTATCCTTACCTTAGCTATATTGGCAACACAATAGATACTCGTCTCGAGTATGCTCTTTTCACGGCGCAATCAGTTGTGGTGCAAGACGGGCAATTTGGGTATCAGAATCTTTTCGATGCCATCTTGGACGCCATTTATTCAGCGCTAGAGAAGCCCGGCGGAGGGTCGCTGGAGGTCGTTGTGTCGGAGACCGGTTGGCCAACGGAAGACGAGAAAGCAATGTCTATTGATAACGCGAGGACTTATAATTGGAACTTGATTCAGCATGTGAAGGGAGGGACGCCGAAGAGGCCCGGAAGGGCAATTAAGACTTATGTGTTTGCCATGTTTGATGAGAATTGGAAGAGTCCCGAGTATGAGAAGCATTGGGGGCTTTTCTTCCCAAACAAACAGTCTAAATATGGGATCGGTTTCAATTAAAATGGGACGTGCTTAGTGTGTAATATATAAGAAAAATTATAAAACTATGAGCCAATACTTTTTAAACTGGATTTTGCTGTTTTGTTAGTGAAAAAAGTTGTAGCCTTGTAGGGTTAAATAGGATTACTAGATTAAATAAAGATGTAAAACGGTCTAAATAAGTTTAAGTGCATCTTGTCATATTTGTCACCTTTTGTGCCAAACTGGCGAATGGTGTTGCACGAAATGATTTCCCTCAACGTACTGTAAGCGATTCCACACTCGAGCACATATATGCTTTGTTGTTGCCATAAATATTGAACCATAATTAATGTCATGAGAGTTGTGAAATTAAAGGACAAAATAAGAGAATATAGTATAGAAGTAAAGAAGAACACAAGAGAATGAGAGAATGATATCTATTTTTTTCTTCTTCTATTTTACATGCCTCTCAAAGCCTTTATTTATAGGCTAAAGATGCTCATAGGTTACAATATGCTTAATGGTGTTGTAAATGGAGAAAATAACTATGAACAAATTGTAACAAATAGAGGTTATGAAATTTGTGAGGTTTTTGGGGTTATGAGACTTGAAGACTTTGGGGGTTATGGACATCCATCATAATACTATATTCATAACACTTCCCCTTGGATGTCCATTATAAAAAATATGCCTCATTAAAACCTTACTAGGAAAAAACCTGTGGAAAAAATCCTAGTGAAGGAAAAAGAGTATATTATTCTTGTATACTACGCCAAAAGAGCTGCCTCATTAAAAACCTTGTTAGGAAAACCCAGTGAGACAAAACCTAAATCAAAGGAAAAAGAGTACAGCACGTATTTCCTCCCCCTCATGGAAACATCACTTTAGATCTCTAAACCGACACATTCTAATATTATACACCAATCTTTCAAATGTTGCAATCGGTAATGCCTTTGTGAATAAATCTGTCAGATTATCTGTTGAACAAATTTGTTAAACATCAATATCACCATTTTTGTCAAGATCATGGGTGAAAAAGAATTTTGGTGAAATGTGTTTTGTTCTGTCTTCTTTGATATATCCTCCTTTTAACTGAGCTATGCAAGCAGCATTATCTTCGTATAGTGTTGTTGGAGCTTCTTTCTTCGAAGGTAGACCACATGTTTCTTGGATATGTTGGGTAATTGATCTTAGCCAAACACATTCTCAGCTTGCCTCAAGAATTGCTATTATTTCTACGTGATTTGATGAAATAGCAGCTATGGTTTGTTTTGTAGAACGCCATGATATAGCTGTACCACCATATGTAAATAAATAGCCTGTTTGAGATCGAGCTTTGTGTGGATCAGACAAATAACCTGCATCTGCATAACCAATTAGTTGTGATCCCATGTTATTTGAATAAAACAAGCCCATATCACTTGTTCCTTAGAGATATCGAAATATATGCTTAATTTCATTCCAATGCCTTCGAGTTGGAGAAGAACTATATCTTTCTAATAAACTTACAGAGAATGCTATATCCGGTTGAGTATTATTAGCAAGATATATTAGTGCACAAATCGCACTAAGATATGGTACTTCAGGGCCAAGAAGTTCTTCGTTATCCTCTTGAGGTCAAAAAGGGTCCTTTTTCACATCAAGTGATCGAACAATCATTGGGGTACTCAAGGGATGTGCTTTATGCATGTAAAATCATTTTAGGACCTTTTCTATGTAATTTGATTGATGAATAAAAATTCCATTTGCTAAATGCTAGATTTGCAAGCTGAGACAAAACTTTGTTTTTCCAAGGTCTTTCATCTCAAATTCTTTCTTCAAATAATCCATTGCTTTTAGAACTTCTTCAGGAGTTTTAATAATAATTAAGTCATCAACATATACCGCAATTATAACAAACTCAAATCTGGATTTTCTTATAAAAACACATGGACAAATAGGATCATTTTTGTAACATTCTTTTATTAAATATTTACTAAGGCGATTATACCACATGCGTCCAGACTGCTTCAATCTATATAATGATTTATGTCACTTAATTGAATAATTTTCTCAAGAATTTGAATTACATGCTTCAGGCATCTTAAATCCTTTAGGGATTTTTATATAGATATTGTTATCAAGTGAACCATACAGATAGGCTGTAACGACATCCATTAGGCGCATATCCAGTCTTTCATGTACTGCTAGACTAATTAGAAATCGAAATGTAATCACATCCACCACAGGAGAATATGTTTCTTCATAATTAATACCAGGTCTTTGTGAAAATCCTTGTGCTACAAGATGTGCTTTATATCTGACGACTTCATTTTTCTCATTTCGTTTTTGTACAAATACCCATTTGTATCCTACTAGTTTTACACCTTCAGGTGTTTGGACTACAGGTCCAAAAACCTCACGTGTTGCAAGTGAGTTCAATTCTGCCTAGATTGCGTCTTTCTATTTTGGCCAATCATTTCTGTGTCGACATTCTTTGACAAATTTAGGTTCAAGATCCTCGCTTTCTTTAACAATATTGAGTGCTACATTGTATGCAAAAATGTTGTCGATAACTATTTCTTTTCGATTCCCTCTTTTTCCCGTAGTGACATAATTTATGGAGATCTCTTTATTTTCAATATTTTCAGGTATCTGCGCCTCTTCTGGGGTCTTATGATTAGTTATGTCTAGGGTCTCTTCGGACATACCTACCTCCTTAATTTGACCATCTTGATTATTTGCTCATTTTCTCTTTCGATGATTTTTGTCTTTAGAACCGACTGGTCTACCACGCTTCAAGCGTGCTTTAGACTCATTTGCTATAGTAATATTTTGTCCTACTGGGACATCAACTCGAACTGGAGTATTTGCAGCTGGTATATAAGATTTGGTTATTCTTTTTAGGTCAGTAAATGCGTCTGGCAATTGATTGGCTATATTTTACAAGTGAATTATCTTTTGAACTTCTAGCTCACATTGTTGTGCACGAGGATCAAAATGACATATTGACGATGCTTTCCATATAATTTCTTTTTCCAACTGTTTATTCTCTTTCCCTAATGCTGGGAAGTTTGTTTCATTATAATGACAGTCGGTGAAGCGAGCCGTAAAAACATCTCCTGTCATTGGTTCAAGATATTTAATTATAAAAGGGGATTCATATCCAACATATATTCCTAGTCTTCTTTGAGGTCCCATCTTAGTGCGTTGTGGTGGAGCAATGGGAAAATAAACTGCACAACCAAAAATTCTTAGATGGAAAATATTTGGCTCCTGACCATAAGCCAATTGTAATGGAGAGAACTTATGATATGACGTTGGCCTAATGCGCACAAGTGCTGCTGCATGCAAAATAGCATGTCCTTAAATAGAAACAAGAAGTTTGGTTCTCATAAGTAGAGGTCTAGCTATTAATTGGAGGCGTTTAATAAATGATTCTACTAGACCATTTTGCGTATGAGCATGGGCAACAGGCTCTTCAACAGTTATCCCAATTGACATACAATAATCATAAAAAGCTTGGGATCTAAATTTACTAGCATTGTCAAGACGTATTGACTTAATTGCATGATCTGGAAATTGCGAACGTAATCGAATTATCTAAGCAAGTAATCTCACAAACGCCAGGTAGCAAGTTGATAATAAACACACATGTGACCATCTTGTAGATCCATCTATTAAAACCATAAAATATCTAAATGGTCCACATGGCGGATGAATGGGCCCACATATATCACCTTGAATAAGTTCCAGAAATGCAGGGGATTCAATCCGAACTTGAGCTAGTGATGGTCTAATGATTAATTTACCTTAAGAACAAGCAGCACATGAGAATTCATTAGATTGAAGAATCTTTTGGTTCTTCAATGGATGTCCATTTGAATTCTCAATGATTCTTCGCATCATTATTGACCCGGGATGGCCTAATCGGTCATGCCAAACAATAAAATTATTTGGATCAATGAACTTCTGGTTCACTATTGCATTTGCTTCAATTTGACTAATATTCGTGTAGTACAAACCGGAAGAAAGAGTAGGTAATTTCTCTAATATGTATTTCTTTCCCAAAATTTTAGCTGTAATATAGAGGTATTCAATATTCGCCTCATTCACTGTCTCAATGTGATATCCATTTCGACGAATATCTTTAAAACTTAATAAATTTCTTTGAGACTTAGTAGAAAGTAATGCATTATTTATAAGAAATCTTGTTCCTCTGGGTAATAATATATTAGCTCTTCCAAAGCCTTCAATAATTTTTGTACTACCAGATATTGTATTA